>JAJIZL010014133.1:353344-374740 GCA_023969395.1 Amblyomma maculatum | reverse complement strand
AGCAGTAGTATGAGATTTTGTTACCACAAAATTGTGATACAGCTGTCGTCTGTCTCCTTTTAGAGGCGGAATTTAGAGGTCCCCCAGTTTTCATCCGCATCCCTCTGACTACCAAAAATACAGTGAATCTGATCTCTTTTGGAAGATCCCTTGCTAAAGTTGCTGTGGTTTACACCCGCTAAACCCAGACAGAGCTAAAGCTTCCTTAGGCTTGGATACATTTTTTGTTTCTCATAATCACCATCATAACAATTAGTATATTCATAATCATAAAATCATGCCCAGTCATTGTCATTGCTACTATCATCAATATCACTAACTGCAGAGTCATTTTCATGGCTCCTATTATCATAATCATTATCACTAACTGCGTCGTCACTGTCATTGCTGCAACCATCCTAACGCTATATTTCGAGAATTACTATCTGTTTCTCACGATCTGGGCATGTTGTAGTGGTTTGCTCCAATCTGTTATTCATGATCTGGGCATGGTGTAGTGCTTTATGCGCCAGGCTAAGGATCAGAGGGATAGGGGTTAAATTCGCGGCGGATCGACTTCTTTATGTTTTTTGCTGATAGGCACACTTCTATTCAAATTCAAAGGTGGTGTCACGCCATATGGGTGCTTCATGGGCTTTACCCGATTGGCCTCATTGAAGGCCAATCGCGAGCCATCGTTGAATTTTGGGCGAAATTGGGGTAGTGATGCATCGCTTCAAAAGCCTCCCCTTAATAAATACATTATAGGTAGAGAACAGTATTCCCAGGCAGCACAGTTAACAGGTCCGATATTAGAAATCTGCTGGCAAACACGACCCAAGCGCGGCACATTGTTGCCAGTAAGTTTCTGATATTGGCCATGCCCTTATATAAGCTGGTTACAACGGGCCAGGTATATCAATGTTTGATGACTTTGGTAGTATAGCTGAAAACCAGGGTAAATCTGTTCAGCTATACACGTGGCTCGTCAATATTTCGTACATGATGGTGTGAGCTCGGCAACATCGTCCATGAGAACGATCGGGCTTCCAACATTCATATTGTGAGCCTTCCGTGGACGTTCTTTAATTTGTACATGCCGTGATCTTCCTCCTTCATTTGTACATACCATCATCATCGTCCCGCGGCGCCGGCTCCGGCACGCGCCTGTGTTTTGTCATCGGAGTAAAACGCTAGACAAGGCATCGCTGGCCTTGCCGTCACGACCTTGCCGTCTCAACCTAGCCTTCTTTCACAAGTGGTGGAGGTCAAATTCGATCCCCTCGCTGCCTTGGGCCCTGCCTCTCGCTGGAGCTACGTTCCGGTCGTCGTTTGGCAACTGCCACCATAATCATATCCACCGAGAGCAATCCCGACCCGGCCGGACCCTCTACCTCGGCTGCACCGATGCCTCCCACTCTACCCACACGTCAACGCGACCCGCCGCTGTTCGTTGGTCGTCGCGACGAAGACGTCAATGGCTGGCTCGACACATATGAACGCTGCAGTGCCTATAACCGGTGGGACGACGCATTAAAATTCCTCAACGTTTCGTTCTATCTCATTGAGGTTGCCAGAAACTGGTTCATTAATCGCGAACCCCATACTACTACTGGACCAATTTCAAACAGCAATTCCGACAATACTTCGCCGATCCGGCAGTTCGGACTGAGATCGCGAGAAACAAGCTCGCTTCCCGCCTTCCAGGCCTCGATGAATCATATGCGTCTTACATAGAGGCTGTTCTTGCACTTTGTCGGCGCATTAGTTCCACCATGGCAGAACCTGACTGTGTGCACCACGTCTTAAAAGGGATCAATTTTATGGCTCATCATACCTTAGTGCCACAGAATCCTTCAAGTGTTGATTCAATTATAACGACCTGTCAACGCCTCGACCAGCTGCAGTCCTCTCGATTACAGCCCTGCTTCGCAACTGGTCCGACCACTGCTGACCTTGATTTGCGGGCAATGATTCTAGCAATCATCCGAGAGGAGCTCCAAGCCATCAATCCTTTCTGTCGACATGGGTGCGATCATTCTTCCGCACCTTCTAATGACGCCGTTCTCCGCAACATGATTAAAGAAGAGTTAGCAACTATTAGCCACCCTATGACATCCGAACCTTCTGCAAACCGCCCAGCGCCGACCTACGCGCACGTCGCTTCATCCCCCCTTCTTTGGTTCCCCCGCCCCGACCGACACCAACTTACAATCACGTCAGTGCAATCGCGATGGCTCAACCTATACCACAATATTACGCACCTTGGCGTCCCTCCCGACCAGTTTGCTATTACTGTGGTATTAGAGGACATATATCCCGCTTTTGTCGTCGCCGCCTTCAGAACGAGCGCCGTGGTTACGACGCCTTCGAAACTGACATGCCTTCAAGCTCATATCATTAACGCCGGTCTATTCCAAGCCCACCTCGTCGATCCTCCCCACCTCCAGTATCTTCCTCTGAGCCTCGTGGGAACCATGTATCCCGACACCGACGCCGGTCCACTTCCCCATACCGCCGCTCAGTTTCCCCTCTCCGCCCCGCAACCTAGCTCCTTGTTCGCCATCTGGAAAACTAAGTGTTGCAGTTTCCAGAGGTCAAACTGCACTCTGCGAACTTATTAAAAGTCCTCCTGACCGCCCGTATAATGTGATTGCTGTTATCGCTGAAGGTTTACCGGTCGAAGCTTTGATTGATACAGGGGCTGCAATTTCTGTCATCCACGCTGATTTGTGCTACCGTTTGCGAAAGGTGACAACCCCATATGATGGGCCTGAACTCCGTGGAGCCAATTACGTCCCTTTGCGCCCTTCAGCGAAGTGCACCGTACGAGTTGTTATCGACGGCGTCCGCCATCATGTGCAGTTTGCTGTGCTCTCACCTTATGCGCATCTGATGATTTTTGGATGGGATTTTTTGTCAACCGCTTCAGCGTTAATTTTTTGTGGTGACCGTGTTATCCATATGACAGACAGCGATTTTTCATCTGACTTTTCTGAACGACATCATCCCCTCGTTGCCGCCGCTGATACTGTTTTGCCTCATCAGTGCGAAAAACTGCTTACTGTTGTTTTTGACCACATCACTGACGGGGACGTACTCATAGCACCATCATATAGTCATCTTGCACGCGGCATCGCCTTCCCGTCAAATCTTGTCCGGTTCCACAACGGCTCAGCGACAGTAGTGGCCACTAACACTTCACGTGAATCCCTCGTGCTCCCAAAAGGAACTTCTCTGCATTGCATTGTGGATGTTCAACCTTTTTCCCTTATGGTACTGACCGCCCCTCCGCCTCAGCAACGTGTTTCGTCAGACGTCTCTCTTTCTGTTCTAGCAAAGACTATTAATCCTAAACTCACGCCGAACCAACGCCAAAAACTGCTGGCATTGCTTCGACACCACCAAGCCATTTTTGATGCCACTTCCACACCACTGGGACGGACTAGTGTTGCGCAGCATCGCATCATTACTGAAGGTAGCTCTATCGTTCGCCGACGGCATTATCGTGTTTCCCTCTCTGAACGAAAAGTAATTGAAGAAAATGTAAATGACATGCTCCATCGCAATATAATTCGTCCCTCAACAAGCCCATGGTCCTCCCCAGTAGTGCTAGTTAAAAAAAAAGGACGGCTCGGTACGCTTTTGTGTTGATTACCGCGCACTCAACAAAATTACCCGCAAAGATGTATATCCGATGCCGCGAATTGATGACGCCCTTGACTCTCTCCAAGGCTCCGAATATTTCTCGACCTTAGACCTCCGCTCAGGTTATTGGCAAATAGCTATGCACGAGGACAACAAAGAAAAAACCGCTTTCGCAACACCCGATGGCCTTTACGAATTTAATGTTATGCCTTTCGGACTTTGCAACGCACCAGCAACATTTGAAAGAATGATCGATACTGTGCTTCGTGGCCTAAAATGGAGAACCTGTTTGTGTTACTTGGACGATATTGTTATCTTTTCGGCAACATTTAATGACCATCTCACGCGCCTGAATGAAGTACTCACCTGTCTCACTTCGGCAGGCCTTCAGCTCAACACCAAGAAGTGCCACTTTGCACAGAAGGAAATTAGAATATTGGGACACCTGGTCAGCCATGACGGCATTCGCCCAGATCATGAAACAATCATCGCGGTCTTGAACTTTGCTCGTCCACAACGGACTACAGATTTGCGCAGTTTCCTCGGCCTCGCGTCTTTTTTCCGGCGTTTTATAAGGCATTTTGCAATTATTGCTGCACCACTTCATGAGCTACGTAAAGCACGGAGCCCTTTTGTGTGGACTGAACAGTGCGAAACTGCTTTTAATGACCTCAAGCACGCCCTGACATCAGATCCTGTTCTTGGCCACTTCAGTGACAGCGCTCCAACTATCTTGGACACCGATGCCAGTGGTCACGGTCTTGGCGCTGTACTTCTGCAGCGTGATGCAACATCGGGTGAGAAAGTGATTGCCTTTGCCAGTCGGACTCTGACTCCAGCTGAGAAAAACTACATTACCAAGCAGGAGTGTCTTGCCGTCGTCTGGGCTGTCCAAAAATTTCGCCCTCACCTATACGGTCGGCACTTCACAGTTGTGACCGACCACCATGCTCTTTGCTGGTTGTCTTCACACAAACATTTGACAGGCCGACTTGGCCGCTGGATTCTACGCCTGCAAGAATACCATTTCGACGTCACTTATAAATCTGGTCGCCAACACCAAGACGCCGACGCTCTATCTCGCTCTCCCCTTTCGGAATCAACTTGCTGTTTTTCTTCCCAGTGCATTTCCACCTCTGACCGGAGCCGACCATCTCTTTGCCCGACGTATATCACAACCGTTCGTTTTGACGACTCTGAGCACGAGCACGCTCTCCGCTCACAGCAGTTAGTCGAGGCCTACTGCCGTCCTATCATCGACCGCCTTATCGGCGTTTCGGACCCGCCCAATGCTAGGCTTCGCCGACAGCTTCGCAATTTGAAGCTCGAAGATGGCATCCTACTCCGCTACGTGTATTGCCCTGATGGAACTCGCTGGATTTCAGTCGTGCCGCGTGTGCTTCGCCCACGTATACTGGCGGCTCTCCACGATGACGCTACTGCAGGTCACTATGGTTTTGACAAAACCTACGACCGCGTGAGAAAACGATTCTTTTGGCCTGGCTTGTCTTCCACCGTTGCCAAATACGTCGCATCCTGCCCTCTGTGCCAACGTCGCAAACGGCTGACTTCTTCGCCCGCTGGCCTTCTACAACCTCTTCCTTGTCCCGCCACGCCATTCGACGTAGTCGGCATCGACCTATATGGTCCCCTACCTCTCTCCGATTGGGGTAACCACTGGATTATAACGGCTGTCGACCACCTCACACGCTACGCTGAGACAGCACCTGTACCGACTACTTCCGCTGAAGAAGTAGCAAATTTCTTTTTGCGATCAATTGTATTGCGTCATGGCGCTGCTCGGGTGCTCCTAAGTGACTGCGGTACAGCCTTCTTATCGAAAGTCGTTGCCGACGTTCTTCACGCGTCATCCACCCTTCATGAGACAACCTCAAGCTACCATCCCCAGACTAACGGTCTGACTGAGCGATTTCATCGCACCTTGTCGGACATGATATCCATGGACATCACACCAGATCATCGAAATTGGGATACTGTTCTGCCATTCGTCGCATTCGCCTATAATACAGCAGTACAGCGAACTACCGGTTACTCTCCATTTTTCCTTGTTCATGGCCGTCCTCCCACTACAATTCTCGACTCTTCCTTCTTCTCTACGCCCGACTACTCCACATCAGTACCTACCCATTTTTTATCTCGTGTGGCCAGATGCTGTCATCTTGCCCGCCTCAACACGGCAGCGTGCCAGGAAGACCGCAAGACTCGCTATGATTCTACACATCGAGTGGTCTCTTTTCGTCCTGTTGACGAAGTACTGCTTTATACACCATTTCGCACCCCTGGCCTTAGTGAAAAATTCCACCACCGCTACGTAGGTCCCTATGAGGTCATAAACCAAAGTTCCCCAGTGAACTACAAAGTGACGCCTGTTGATCCCCCAGCTGATCGACGCCACCGTGGAACTGAAATTGTTCATGTGTCTCGCTTGAAACCGTTTGTGCGCCGCGATGCATCGGTTAGTTAGGAGCGGCCAGGCTAGCCGCTTCCGACCCCCCGGGCAGATTGTGTGAGCCTTCCGTGGACGTTCTTTAATTTGTAAATACCATGATCTTCCTCCTTCATTTGTACATACCACCATCATCGTCCCGCGGCGCCGGCGCCGGCAAGCGCCTGGGTTTTGTCATCGGAGTAAAACGCTAGACAATGCATCGCTGGCCTTGCCGTCACGACCTTGCCGTCTCAACCTAGCCTTCTTTCACAATATACGTTCGTGTTCGTTGAAAAATATTGGTGGCTCGTTTAGACTGGAATGTGAACATCTGGTATACGTTCATGCACGTTTGCAAATGTTCGCTCAAATAGGTATTACTACCAACATCTGATATACGTTTTATATGCTGACAAATATTGTTTGCTCATTAGGATAGGGCTGGCAATATGAGGTACATCTTGCCATATATTGGCCAACATTACCTGGTTATTTAGCCAGACTGTTAGCGAGCGTTGGTCAACATTTCGCCCTGCCAACATCGCACGTATTTTGCAAAGCACTTGTTGACGACACTGTTCCAATGGTTAAGTAATGGCTTTTTAATTAGAGACCTCCCTCTACGACCTTCGGTGTTCCAAATTATTCTTTACAGCTTTTAGGTAAACAATTAACACCAGATTGAACTTGCTCGTGTGTGTTGGCTATGCAAAGAGGTGTACACAAATTGCAGAAATAGTTGTCGTCCGCCTTATCTGAAAGCGTGCAGAGATAGTTGTCGTCTGCCTTATATGAAAGCGCTCATCAAAATCGAGGCAACATTAGCAACCGGACATTTTTATATCATAAAACTAGAAGCAGTCGAGTCCATAGCCTACTCGATTTGATTGTATTCTCAGTGTACGTGCTGTTTCGAGAGATGCGCCCCGAAGTTTACCATTATATTCATCTTGTGGGGCTCCGCAGCCCCTTTAAGTGTTTTAAACCGCGCACGCGTCTTGCGCAGGCAGCGCGAGTGCATATGAGTGAGCAGATAATCTTGGGAATGTTAGCGGCGAAAGACGAGTGTAGGTAAGCGCGTCGGAAGCAAGGCGCGAGGCCATTTGCCCCGGCGGAGAGGCCAGCGTGGGGCAGCCATCGAGCGTCGTGGGCCAGCGGGGTGTGCATGCATGGACGAAGGAAAGAAGACCGGCTACACGAGGATAGAAGAAGTGCCTGCAGAAGTGGCCTAGGCGTAGTCACGTTAGTTGCTGTAACGCGAGAAGCAATGTTTATTGGGCCGCCGTTAGCTTTTTGGCCCTATTGCTCGCCCTGTTCGCTCTGCAGTGTGTTTTGTCTCGCCGCGGTAAAGCCCCGACATTCTTCACGCTTTTCTTCGTTTTTCTGTTGCCGCGCGCATGAACAGCATGTTCTCAGCGCAGTAGCGCCTGATGTTGTTTCTTATTATTTATTGATTTTGTTCGTCCAGAATAAACCGGTGTTTTTAAGAGACTCGATTTGTGACTCGTCGGACGAGACCATGGCTTGCGGACCCGTTTTCTGAAGGCGAGGCCTTCAATGTCCATTAAAAGACAGCCCATGAAAAACATCCTTGACGGGGTTAGCTTTTGATCCGAACATTTCTTCCACTTCGGCACCCAAAAGCGAAAGGTAAATGCTTGCCTAGTATGCCAATGGTACATGGAGTGTCGAGAAACACTTCGTCACAGCCGGAGCTGTTTGGGCGGCGATAGTGACACTTACGCATGTATACGAAATCCGAAATTGAATATTTAGAGCTGAATCTCTGGTAACACACGCGGTCTAGGTAAGTTATACAAATTGGAGCTGTCTAGAAATGTGACCCTCTCCTGGTTAACAAACTAATAATATAAGAGGCTAAATATTATATTGCAGCATAGTATTTAAATAGAGGGCTGACAGTAGCAAATACTTTTTTCTGTCCGCCTGTCCGCATAGCGTACCTTCAGAAACCTTTGACGTACTTGTGATTAATTATTGTTAAAAATCGGCAAACTGGGTAGATGATCCAAATGAAACTGTTTTACAGATTTATTTGTCACTGATGAATGTCATGCGTGCTCTTCTTTCAGACCTGCGCACGCCAGAATCACACAAGGCACTGCAAGTACCGGACGCATGCACCGCATCCGGTTATTGCGTCTTTACAGTTCAAGGCATCCTGGTCCACCGAATATAAATTTCAAAAGAAAGTCAAGAAAAGTTTTATTTTTCAGTGGAATGCCCGTGGACTCCAGTCCAGAATTTCAGATATTAGGCAATACGTTTACAAATATCACTTCACCATTTTGGTTATTTTTTATCCGAATGTAACAAAAATTTGCGAATATGCGATTATGAGGCATTTCTCTCGCCAACAAGCAACAGAACCAGCAAGGTCCTCGTTTGAATTCGGCGCGAACTTACATATGTGCTTAATTCGGTTCCCCCTAATAACAAGAATCAGTATGTTGGCTATACTGTGAAGCGCCGGGACTTCACATTTACGCTTGTGGCTGTGTACTTGGCACATTCAAGCCTCTTTGACGCCGAAAGGTTGAGTGCTATATTGGCAGTCACATCAGGCCCGTGGACAGTTATTGGTGATTTCAATGCTCACCTTTGGAAGAGGCTCTGCTAACCCTGCTGTGCTCCTTCGGGGGCTTAGTTCCGAACAACAATGGCCTGCAAAGGCCATGCTGAAAAAAAACAACTCGGCTGTGTGACAAAAGAAGGGCCACATAAAGGGCTTTTGCCGCGCGAGGCGGACTTATTGTTGTCCGATGGCGGAACGGATCACTGCCACATCAGTGCAACTATTTGGGCCGTGGCACCTTTTCCCAAGCCTTTCACCCCAGAAGAGCCGAGCACCAGGCCGGGGCAAAGCTTGTACCCATTGAAAAGCCGGTGGGTAACCGGCGGCACCAGGGATCGAACCCGGTACCTCCCGAATTCGAGGCGGATGCTCTACCACAAGGCCACCGCTTCGGTTTTTTTTTCTGACATGGTATTTATTATACAAAAAGGGTTATGTACACAGACTATTTACAATTCATTCAGCCATTGCTGAGATGCACAACAGAAGACAACTTTTTAAAAGGCAGGCAAAAATAAGCCTTAAGGCCACCGCTTCGGTCTAATGCTTACGTCACCATGTAGTGAAGTGTAAGAATGAATCTAACGAGAAGAAAGCTTGTGTCTTTCACCACAGACCATGGCCTTCGGTACCTTAACGACGGAACACCAACTTATATTCCTGGAGTGATTGATGGCAGCTGTTTGGACTAGACATTCGTTTCCGAATGCCTTATAAGCAGCGTCCAATGGTTTTCAGATGTAGAAACTCATGGTAGCGACTATATTCCAACTTATCTGATCATTTCATTTTCATTTCATTTTATTTTCCTTAAAGACCCCCTTTGTTGGGGGTTTTACATAAGGGGTGGGGTTAACATGAGAAAGCAAAACATTTATTTCATGATGACAGGTGGGATGTAACTTTATCTAGGAAGGTTGTTGGGCAGGTTATGGCTGCAATTTCATGGGGTAGGTCGTTCCAGTCACTGGCTGTTTGGGGGAAAAATGACTTGGAAAATGTAATCGTACGGGCACGCTGGCGCGAAACTTTCAGCGGATGACCAACGCGTTGAGAAGTGCGTGGTGGTGGTGCGCAGATGTATGGCTGCTGTTTGAGCTGGGAGCAATAAAATTTGTGAAATAGGCACAGGCTAGAAATGTGGCGACGGAGGGAAAGATTGCGTAATTGAGATTGTAGCTTTAGAGATGAAACAATAACATAGGATGAGTATGAACGATGAATGAAACGGGTGGCTCTGTTTTGCACGGCTTCTAATGAATCAATGAGGTATGCTTGCTGTGGATTCCAAATTGCGGATGCATACTCAAATTTTGGTCTTATCAATGCTTTATAAGCAAGTAGCTTTACATTTTGAGGGGCGACGTGAAGATGACGTTTAAGAAAGCCTAGTTTTTTATTTGCAGATGATATTAGCTTTGACACGTGCTCACGCCATGATAAATCATTGCTGATATTAATGCCGAGGTAAGTATAGGACGAGACAAGTTCGATAGGAAAGCCAGAAATCTTATAAGGAAAGAAATGCGGGTTGCGACGACGATGAAAAGACATGAGCTTGCACTTATTGGGATTAAGTGTCATCAACCAGTAATTGCACCATGATTGAATGTGGTTAAGATTGTCCTGGATTGATTCTTGATCAGCGGTATTAGAAACTGGGACATAAATAACGCAATCGTCGGCGAATAGACGAACATGACATGACAAATTTTGTGGCAGATCATTAACATAAATTGGGAATAGGAGGGGGCCAAGGACAGTTCCTGAGGGACGCCCGATGTTACCGGTAGACTGTTAGAGGAGTAGTTGTTAATAGTAACTGACTGTGAACGATTTGTAAGGAATTCTTTTATCCATACAATAATTTCTCGATCTAAGTTTAATGCGGAAAGTTTTAAGAGTAGTCGCTGATGAGGTACCTTATCGAATGCTTTGGCAAAGTCTAAAAAGATGGCGTCAGTTTGTAAGTTAGCATCAAGGTTGGAATGAAGATCGTGAAGAAATATGGCAATCATTGCCGGCCATCCCTTACGGAAATCCCATATCTGCTTCAGATATGGAACATATTCTGCCAGATACAAATACATAAGGCAGCAAATAAGTCCTTATCTGGGCCAGATAAGGTCATATATGTGCAAAATGTTGCCCATATATGGCTCGGATTTGGCCATATCACGCAACATATTGTAGCATGCGTTGACGACAAAGAAGCGCAGAAGTGTGAGAGGAAGAAGTGTGCTAACCTCGAGCCTGAACTCTGACGCTGTTCGTAGAACCTTTGCCACGCTTTGGACCTCGGACGCAACTGTAAAGGTCGCCGTTTACGCGACAATATAATCCATATCTGAACGGCTAACGGGACCTTATATGGCTTGATCAGGGGCATATATGGTATCCTAGCGACCTTATGTGGCCTGATAAAGGGCATATATGGCATCGTCATGACCTTATATAGACAGACCAGGGCCATATGCCTGGCATCAACAGGACTTTATATAACCTTATCGGGGCCCTAATTATGTAGGGGCCATAGTTATTGTATATTAGCAATATGTGGCCTTCGTCTACCTTCTGCAAATATCCAATATTGGCATCATGTTGTCGAGCTTCAACTTTTTTACACTCAGCATGGCCTGCGTGTTAATTGTATCAAATTTAGAAAATAGCTACGACTCATATTTCAAATATTCTGCAGATTTCGCTGCACTATAATTATTACACCATGTGTTCCTTAATCCAGGAGGGCGCTGGGTTATAGCTACATGATCCTCTTTCCGCCTACTAACTCGCATTTTCCCGCAAGGGCACTTTGTGTAAACTAGGTGTTGGTGCTTGGTGCCACCACGGACCCTGAGCCCCCATACCGAAGCTGTAATCCGTACCGTGGCGATAGGTTGAGAGGTGAAGGGAAGAAACCTTGAACGGTGGCGGTCGAGGCCATGGTCAAGCCTCGGCCGATGGGCCCCTCGCCTGTCCACCAGGCGAGGGGCTCCGGGACCTTTCTCTGCGTATAAGGGTGAACCAGAGGCGACATATATTAGGACCCCTTAAAACAATCAATACTGCATGGAAAAACTACCTTTAAAAAAACCTGATCGACCCCCGAAAAGGAGTCGCACCGAAGTGACGCAAAAAATCAGTACACCAACTGAGAACTTTCCAAAGTTTCTTGTCTTGCACTCTGTAACCGAATCTCAACCAGTAAATGAACTGTCAGTCTTTCTGATTGCCAACTCTCTGAAGGCCATCATTGGGGCAAACTACAAAGCGAAAAAACTAGGATCTGGTGACCTGCTAATAGAGGTATCAGACAAAAGTCAATCTGACAACCTTCTCATAACAAAAACGTTCGCTCACCTTGACGTTCAGGTATCACCCCACCGCAGTCTTAACAGCTGCCAGGGAGTTGTCTCTGAGCGAGACCTCCTAAACGAAACAGAATCAGATCTCCTTGAGGGCCTACAGAACCAAGGTGTAACAGCAGTACGAAGAATAACAATCAGACGAAAGAACGAAGAAATAAAAACAAAACATATTGTTCTCACCTTCAACCAGAGCACACTCCCTGAATTTGTCAATGTGGAATTTATCCGATGCAAAGCTAGCCCGTACATACCAAGCCCCCGCAGGTGCTTCAAGTGTCAGCGGTACGGGCATGGTAGCCAGACATGTCGAGGACGCCTTACCTGTGCAAAATGCAGCGCGCATGACCATGCAACCGATAAATGCAGTGCAACTGACTACAAATGTGTGAACTGTGAGGGCACCCACCCTGCATACTCACGGTCCTGTGCAGCCTTTCAGGCTGAAAAAGAAGTAATCAATATACAGATAACTGAGAAGATAACATGCGGAGAGGCCCGAAAAAAGCACAGAATGCTTTCCTCAGCTCCCTATGCTAACGCAGCCCGCAGAGGGGCCAGGCCGCGTCTAGTAACGGTGGGCACGCAGTGCAATGCTGCTGACGTGCTCCCACCACGGCTCCTCACTAAGCAGCCACCGGCTGCACCAATCTTTGCAATCCCGGAGGTCACTTTCCCCCAGATGTCCGGGACACCAAAGACATCTGAGAGGGACTTTGTTCCTCTTGAAAAACCTCCTGCCTCCATGCCTTCACCAGAGGCGATGGAGGTGAGCACGGACTCCGCAGCGTCAGCGGCGCCTAGGGAGTCCGCCAATGAGAGGCGGGGCCTGCTGGACCGTCTCAAATCAAAAAAACATACACCAGTTAAGCCCCCTGATAAGGGCGGCGAGTCCTAACCGTACTCTATATTCCTTCCACACCTACCAAAATGGCTACCGAGAGTATCATTTATTGGAACTGTCGAGGACTCCTAAAAAATCTGGATGACGTATATGAAATCCTCGCCGAACACCAACCAAACATAGTTTGTCTGCAAGAAACGCATCTGAAATCAACAGACACAAGTTTTCTCAAGCAGTATCATATTTTCAGGAAAGATAGGCAAGGCAGTACTCACCCCTCTGGTGGCGTTGCCATTATAACACAAAAGTCAATCGCTTGTCGAAACATCTCGATTAACACAGACTTAGAGGCAGTGGCAATACAAGCCCTAATATTCGGTAAAATAACAACGGTATGTTCGCTGTATATTCCGCCAGATCATAGGCTATGCAACAAAAATTTTGAAAAGCTGATTGACCAACTCCCAGAACCATGGCTGCTGGTCGGAGACTTTAATGCCCACCACCCATTATGGGGATGTACAAGAACGGACTTCCGAGGTGCACTAATTGAAAAGTTCTTGTTGTCCTCAGGATCATGTTTACTCAACTCAAAGCAGCCAACATACTACAGCTCAGCTCATAATACGTACACAGCCATTGACTTAGCCATTGGCTCTCCGATGCTCTTGGCAGCTACAGAGTGGGTTGTTAATGACAATCTATATGGAAGCGACCATTTTTCCATCTCTGTGAAGTACACAGGCAATAAAAATGTAAATGCATCTAGTCCCAGGAAATTTAAAGAATATGTGGCCAACTGGGAGATGTTCAGGGAGCACTCAGCTCTGCCCTGTTCATCAGTTACTGGCTTAGGCGTTGACGAATCTCAACTCTTGATCACGCTGCACATTATAGATGCTGCAGAAAAACACATTCCACAAACATCAAGTAAGCCACGAAACAAACGAAGACCGTGGTGGAATGCAGAATGTGAAACTGCCCGTGAAACACAAAACAAGGCATGGTCGAAGTTACGCCGATACCCCACGGCTGAAAACCTAATAGAATTTAAGCGCGCAAAGGCAAATGGCAAACGTGTTCGACGCATCTCCAAGCGAGAAAGCTGGTCATCATTCCTTTCTTCTGTGAACTCTTATTCTGATTCTCACAAAGTATACAACAGAATAAGAGCACTCAAAGGAAATAACACTCTCCCAACACCCCTTGTCAGCACTAGTGGTGACTCTCTTGAACACCAAGCAGACACACTAGGGCAACACTTCGAATATGTATTCAGCTCAGCGCACTATACAGATTCTTTTTTGCGGCACAAGGTAACTGAGGAGAGGAAGCCTATATGTGATAAAAGACCGTGCACAGGAGGGTACAATAGCCCTTTCACCATGCAGGAGCTGAAGATTGCACTTGGCACATGTGGGAATACAGCACCAGGTCCTGACAGGGTCACATATGGAATGCTCAAACACCTGCATACGGGCACGCTTGAAACCCTACTTTGCCTGTATAATAAAATATGGGCCACAGGACGTTTTCCTAAAGCATGGAAGGAAGCGATCATTATCCCGATATTAAAACCCGGAAAAGAACCCACTCTTGCTGCCAGCTATCGGCCTATTGCTCTAACCAGCTGCTTATGCAAGCTTTTTGAAAAAATGGTAAATCGCCGCCTCCTACATTTCCTTGAATACAATGGTCTTCTTCATCCAAACCAAGCTGGTTTTAGAGCTGGGCGGTCAACTGCTGATCAGCTCATTGCATTCGAGTCTTATGCAAGGGATGCTTTTGTACATAAACAGCATTGTTTATCTGTCTTTTTCGATCTCGAAAAAGCATATGATACCACTTGGCGCTATGGTATCATCCGCGACCTCTTCTCTCTTGGCATCACAGGGAACATGTTGAATACAATTCGAAGTTACTTGTCTGAGCGGGCCTTCAAAGTTCGTGTTGGCAATGCATACTCAAAGCAGTACATACAGGAAAATGGTGTCCCTCAAGGTGGTGTTCTCAGCTGCACACTTTTCATAGTCAAAATGAACTCTTTAAAAAGTGTGTTGCCAAAAACCATTTCTTGGTCTGTATATGTTGATGACATCCAGATAAGCTTCAAATCTTGCAACTTGGCCATCTGTGAATGACAGATCCAGCTAGGTGTTAACAAACTGTCCAGGTGGCCTGATGACAATGGGTTTAAATTTAACTCTGAAAAAAGTGTTTGTGTACTTTTCTCTAAGCAGCGTGGCGTCAGACCTGACCCCAACATTACACTGAATGGTCAGAGCCTTGCCTTTAAAAAGGAACATAAATTTCTTGGCGTAGTTGTTGACGAAGAACTCTCCTTCATTGCCCACATAAAACAGTTGCGACTGAAGTGTCTCAAAGCAATGAATCTGCTAAAAATTCTCTCTCACCGGTCATGGGGTACAGATCGCGACTGCCTTCTGAGCCTTCTGAATAGTGTAGTTCTATCACGCATAGACTATGGCTCGATGGTCTATGGGTCAGCATCATCCTCTGCACTAAAATTACTCGACCCCGTGCACCACCTCGGCCTTCGCCTCGCTACGGGCGCTTTTCGAACTAGCCCAATTGCTAGCCTTTATGTCGAGGCGAACCGATGATCACTGCAACGAAGGAGAGAATTTTCTTGTGTAACTTATGCTATGAAGGTACTATGCCAACTGAACCATCCATGTCGCCGCCTCCTGCTTGACAAAACTAGCACAGCACTCTCCTCAAGAAAACCATCTCTAACACCGCCATATCCAGTCAGAGTTGCCACGCATATTGAACAACTGGACATTCCGATTAACAGCCTTCATACAACTTCACCAAAAGACTTAATTGCCCCTTGGGAAATGCATGCTGTTAATTGTGACCTGTCGTTTCTTGCATTGGGGAAGCACGCATCCTCTACTGCCATACAGCGGCACTTCATGTTACTTCAGGCGAAGTACACTTGTGATGAATATTACACCGATGCTTCGAAGTCTGCTCAAGTGTCCTGTGCAGCACATGGACCACACTTTTCACTTTCAAAGACACTGAACAGACATACAAGTATATTTACCGCTGAATGCCATGGAATCCTGCTAGCTGTGAGACACATTATAGAAAAGAAAATACAGACATCGATCATCTACACAGACTCCCTCAGTGTTTTAATGTCCCTATCCTTTCGAAAGTGGCACAATAAGAACCCAGTCCTGAATTCCCTTTATAACTCCCTTATGTCTGCCCATAAACTAGAACTTAATATTACACTGTGTTGGGTGCCAGGCCACCGCTGTATACCAGGAAACGAGGCAGCAGATAGGCTTGCTGCATCAGCTGCCCTTCGAAACACTACAGACACTGACAACATATCATATCAGGATCTCAAGCCTCACATCAAAAACACGATCAGACAACAATGGCAGGAGGAGTGGGACATGGCAACGGAGAATAAACTACACACAATAAAACCAAGGATAGGCAGATACACTACAGAAAAACAAAACAGATTCAAAGAAGTAGCTCTGTGCAGGATGAGAATAGGTCACACATACACAACACATTCATATCTTTTAACGAACTCTCCTGCACCACGTTGTTCGAGATGTGGTTGCCGGCTCACAGTGCTCCATATTTTAATAGAATGTCAAAGACTGGAACAGCATATTAGACGTCACTTCCCTGAATTATACACGAAACAAATACCGCCACATCCATCCATCTTTCTTGGCGACCATCCAATGTTTCCTTTAGAAAGACGTTTTAAATATTTATTAAAAGTAGGCTTTTTATACGGAGTCATTTATCAGCATGGGCGTCAGCCCATTTCTTTTAATTAAATGTCTTTCTTTTAAAGAAATTGTTGCTGAGGCAACTTATTCTTTTAACACGTACATTTCACCCTTTCAGTTTTACTCAGACCACTAAACACCTTAACTCAATGCTTTTAGGCCCTATACACCACTGCTTTTAGACTACACACTCCGGAAAAACTTTTAGGCCCTATACACCATCGTATTTAAGTACTTCATTAAACACCTCACCTCGGACATTTTATAAAATTCAGCTGTGACTTCACCTTGTGTTTTGGCGCTCTTTGGCCAAAGATGCCCTTGCGCCATAAAAAAAATCAGTCCATCATCATCATAACTCGCATTTTCATTTAAAATGCGGCCACAGTCCGGTGCACAAAAGCATGGTCGGTTAACTTGAGCGATCCAAAATATCAAGAAAATGATGGCAGTTCAGTATACGGCCCCCTCCGCGCTGTCAGACGGTGACTCAGCCTCAGAGACAGCTGGCGGTTGCTTCGTCGAGGGCTGCAGTGGCTAGACAGTGACTCCTGCTCTCCCGCGTTCCCCTCTTCCCTCTCAGACAGCGGCGGCCCCTGTGTCGCTGGCTCGCATTTCATCTCTTCTCCTCGCTGCCACGCTCTATACCGCGTAGGCCTCGCGCTCTCCGTTTTATGTGTGCTTGCTTCTTTCCCCTCCCCCTTTCAACTCTGTGCCTAAGCACTTGGTATCTCGCTCCTTTTCGGCGGCAGACATCGGAGTTCGGTGCGGCTGGCGGGCGTGCTGCATGTTGTGTATGCTAGTGTGTGTGCGTGTGCCAGCGCCTGTTCGCTATTAGCTGTGTGCATGTAACAAAAATGCGACAGCAAACCTACAAGAGCTTCAGTCTGACCGTCGGCACAGAGGAAATTACTGTGTCCCACTGCGGGTGGAAGCTGCCTCCGCAGCCTTGGCAGCGAACCTGATGGTTTATTGAGCTTTTCGGGGATTCTGCGCTGGGTGGCCCGGCCAAATCTTCACCATTGTGTCGGATCGCACCCTCATCGTGCCGCCTCATCTTCACGCCCGATCACCAAAACCGTGAGCGTGAGACTTCTTGTCGGGAGCTAGCACTTGCCAGCTTCAGGATATTGTTCACTTTATTATTTTGATGGAAAATTAATTTTCCAATCAGTAAATTGGATCGTAATTGCCAGTATGTGATATTTTTCCGTACATTTCGTTGCTAATTTGTCTTTCGCTCTAGCAATTTTGACAAATTTCAGTGAGTGGATAGGGTCCTTCATTGTTTATTAATATTATTACTATTTCCACTACCTAAGTAGCTTCATGCTTGATTTGGCTTAGGGGCAGAGTTGTCGCTGTCATGACACATGCCATCGGACATGCTTTTTTTGTTTTCTCTCCTAATTTGAAAAGCAACCACGAGTTAGGCGCGTTTGCTCACTTTGCACTGCAATCTCTGCTTAAGGTAACACCAGTACTTCCTGACAGCCTATATGTACTTTGCTAAAGTTTAGGTATTCTCAGAAGTCCCAGCAGTATGTGTTTTATCGCCCTACGGTTTAGCGGTACCTTTTCCGGGTGTCGACAAACCTTTAAATTCCATTTTAGTAGTCTAGTTCGATTAATACCCGTTTATTTTATTTAGCTTCGCAAGTAAACCAGCTCAAACTAAAAGCATCTACTGGTTAAAGCTCTGTGTGTAAAAGAGCAGAATAAAAATGTAATATCTAATTTAATAGGTTAATGTATTTCACTTTAGCTTCTCGTGTAGACATTATTCTGTTCAGATATCTCATTAGTATGTTATAGTATCGCGCGTAAATGAGTAGAATCTCAATATTTACTAACGGATGAGCATGTCTTTGACCCTCGGTATACACACGTAATTCAGGACCGTCTTTGAGCGATTCCATATAGGCAGGGAAAAAAGAAAACCTGTGGTTTCAAAGCTATTTTCCTGTAAGGTTTGAAATAAAAAGGGAAATTCAGGTTCTCTTGGCAAACTTGATTGAGCCTGCGTTTAGCTGGAATATTGAAATTGTTTTGTGTGTGTTGTAATAAAGTGTTATGTTGATATGCAGGTATATAGATCTATAGTTGAAAACCTACCTGCCATGCGGGCTAGATCTTTAAATCAGGAATTGGGGGCATATCTGACCAGATATGCCTTATCCGGTACTCGAAATCAGGAATTGGGTAGATCAGGCATATAGAACCAGATATGCCTTATCTGGTACTCGAGATCAGGAATTGGGCAGATATGTTATCTGGCCCAGATCTGTCCTAATATACCATATCTGCCCAATTCCTGATATACCTGATCTGGATTTTTTTTATAAGTCCAGATATGGCATTTCCGTAAGGGATGCCACATTCCCCTTAGCCACACATATGAAGCGCATTGATTGGACAGTTTTTAAAGCACGAATGGAGGATGCCTGCATAGAAGGGTTCCACACAGGTGTTGAAGAAAAAATGAAGAAGGCCATGAAAAGCGCAACTTGTTAATTTAACCAAGTTGCAAACTGCAGAAATTTCGACATTGAGTTACAACGACTGCGACTAGTTCGGCGGAGGGCAGAACGTAGATACAGACGCACAAAGTCGCACCTAGACCTCTGAAAAGCAAGGCGCACGCAGAAGATTCAGCGCAGAGTTCAAGCCCTGCAGACAACGCTAGAAATCTTTTTGTATGATGCTAAATCCACGCAAGCCTTTGTCACGCATTTGGGAGTCTCATTCGTGGCCTTCGCAAGTCCCCTCAACAGCCTCTCCGTTCAAATATCTCAGGTTCCACCAAAGACGCTGTGAGGTAGAATTAACCGAATATTTCTGCACAAGAATAACAGTCGCACAGAACCCATTCACAATACTGCATTGCTGCAACGTTCCACCTTCGCGCGATTCACAGATGGATATTCTCTTCTCCATGGAGGAACTTGATGCTATGCAGGCATGTTGTAGAAAGTCAACTTCGCCAGGGCCCCATGATGTTACATACTCCGCAATATTTAAACGTGACCAGGAGGCTCGACGGTACCTTTTCAGTGATTGCAATATGTCATGGTGCGATGACACAGTTCTTAAGGAATGGAAGGCGAGTCGTCTGGTCCCACTTCTGAAACCTAGAAAGTCGCCACTCGACCTTGCATCATACCGTCCAATTGCACTGGCCAGCTGCGTTGGCAGTCATGGAAAGAACGTTACTATCACGCGTCGAATGGTACCTGGAGCGATACCAATTTGTCTAGGTTTTATGTATATGTTTCGCCGTAGCCGCTTCTCTATCGACAATGTGGCTGCCCTCGTAACGTCTGTGCAGCACAAAAAGGCTTTGAAAAAATTGACAGTAGCAATGTTTTTGGACATCAAGGGCGCCTATGACAGCGTAACACGTCAGGCCAATTTGGACGCCCTGGTAGCCGCTGCTATCGGAGGCCGCATGTTCAGCATGATACGCAGCTACCTGTCAGACAGGTTCCTATAGATCAAGATTGAAGGTGGACTAACGCCTCTACATCGAATTTCGCGCGGAGTTCCAAAGGCAAGAGTGCTCAGCCCAACTCTACTCAATCTTACTCTCGTAGGCGCCGCAAACTTAATACCACAATGTGCTGAAATCTCCATATATTTAGATGATATATGTATTTTGACATCCAGTGTGACTCGGCTTCAAGTACGTGCAAGGCTGCAAAAGGCTTGAACAATATTGATGTTGTATCTTCGTCTGCAAAGCCTAGATATTTCGACCAAGAAGTGTTCCCTTGCGGCATTCACTCGCAAAGCATTACCACATTACCCCACATGCATCAATGGCAAATCTTTTCCCTACGAGAGGAGCCACCGATTCCTTGGCGTTGTCATTGGCAGAAATCTTTCGCGGAGTCCTGATATCAGAGAACTGAGAAGCAAATTTGAAGCGATTGTCCAAGTTCTTCCCCGGGGGAAAGCCAAGGTACAGTTGGAGCATCGAGTGCACACCAGTGCACTCGATGCTCCAACTGTACCGCTCACTGTCTCTACGCAACATGCGATACAGATTACCCATATTTATTATTATTAAAAAATGAACCTACGGACCCTTCAAAATCTTCAAGCTCAAGCTCTTCGTATATGTCTTCCATTTCCCAAATGTGTTACAACAGCAGCAACTGTTCTTGTCACCCTGGATCACCCTGTTGCCACACATATTGCTCTTGACACAATGAGAACGCATATTCGACACCTAATTAGGGTCCCTATTCCCTATCTAGCAACCCTTCCCTTCCAATTTTTATCACAAGCACTGCATTCGCCAATGTTATAGAAGCCCATCGCACCTATATTCCTTCGCAGTTCACCCCCGATTTAAACCCATGCTCCCCCATATGGAGTCTACATGAATCAAGGATGCAAATTAATATTCCTGGAGTTACGAAGAAAGCCGGAATGTCATCACCTGCTCTTAAAAAATTCCCATTCGATTATCTCCACTTCAAACATCAAAATCTCATACATGTCTACACAGGTGGCTCAGTTAATCAAACCAGTTCCACGAGGCCTGTCGTCACACCGGCCAAGTCAATCCAGATAAAGGTTAAAACATCATACCATGACATATTCAACTGGTCCTGAACTAGATGCCCTGTCTGTCTGTCTGTCTGTCTCTCTCTCTGCCTGCCTGCCTGCCTGCCTGCCTGCCTGCCTGTCTGTCTGTCTGTCTGTCTGTCTGTCTGTCTGTC
>JAJIZL010014133.1:311688-348344 GCA_023969395.1 Amblyomma maculatum | reverse complement strand
TCTGTCTGTCTGTCTGTCTGTCTGAGGTTTGTCAGCGTAGTATCGGCCGATTCCACCAGACGACGGCACTGAACTCACTCTTGTTTTGCTTTACTGCACTTAACCAGACATAAGCATGCTGATGGATTTTTTGCACTGTGCTTCCTAATTTCGGCTACCTTAACACTTCTTGAATAACTGTGTTTGGTGTGCAAACTCACTTCTTTCTATGTTTGCAAACCAGACCATATTTATCTTGCTACCTCAACGGTTCGGTGTACAAATTCATTTCTCTCTACGTTTCTAAAGCATAGATAACATAGAACGTATTGCTGCCGTGTTTAACTGCAAAGATGTATGTCAAATACGCTCACTGTGATAATTTTTTTCATTAATATTAACTCCCAGAACATAACGTCGTCGCAAGTTTTCCTACAGCGTAAAATTTATTCTCTGCCATGGTCCTCAATGCTTACACTTATCGGTATACTTTCAAGCATACTGGTATACTATATGACGTGTTTCTTTATTTACTAGTTTCCGGCGGTTTCTTTCTGTTTTCATGCCACTTTCTTTAGTACCTTATGAAGTCTAGGCTTATTTTACACCTTACTAGTTTATGAACACTACATCACACCTCAAGAAGCCCGTCCACATTCTTCAAAATACCAAGGTGAGCGCGCCATGTGCAACCTCTTTTTTTCGGGCTCGTAATTCTAGCCCCTTCACGGCCAGTTCAGTTGTGCTGTTAGCTGAAGAATGTATTTATGATGATCATATTTTACATTCTTAGAACTCCACTTTTTTCACCACTTGCTTCATTCCTAATACGTACGACAGCCACCAAGTTCTCCGCATATTTGATACCTACTCTGGCATAAAGCTGCCAATATATACAGTGGTTTTGCATTGGCTTTACTTATTGCTAATATGACTCTTTTAAGGAAGATTTTAACAGTCTATCTATTATGGCTGGTTATAGAGTAGTGTATTACTGTTATAAGTGCACCAGCTAACAAGCTTTAACGCATTAAAGGGGTCGTGAAACGAAAATCTAGCTGCCCAGTTGCAATTTTCCTTGCTTCAGTAAACATTAAGCATGCCAATTCCAAAATATCTCGTCGAAATATTGCTTCAGCATTTAATAATACCATTCTGAAATCACAGCATTTTTGCTTTTCTGAAGCGATCATGCGACCCTGTAGGCCGGAATTAGAAGTACTCGCCTGCGTCATGTTTAGCCATTTGGAAACGCAGATCTTATTCATTATTTCCGATACAATAATAGGTTCCTGTTAAAGTTAGCAAACATAAAAATAGTATATCAGTTATTCGCTCACGCAAACTCATTTCTTCAACAATCTGTACTAGGGCAGTCTCTCGTTATTGTCACGTGACGCGCGGCCGCCTGCGGCGGAGGAGGACGGGTGGTGTCTGCTTCTCGCTGCGCGCTGAAACAGAGCGAGAGTTGACGCTCAAGTTCAGGTTTTCGGTAAGACGACTAACCTCGCTCCGCCGGGTGATCCAAATGACAATGGTTCCAATCTTATTTGTTGTTGTTGTTTTCTTTTTTTTTTAACATTCGTGATGGAACACAACAACGTCTTCAGCAATCTCATACCACGGGTAAAACTTGGTTGCGCGGCCGCTGCTGTATATTTTTTTTATTCTTGGCGTCATTAAAGATACGATGTAAATACGGTTCCAGGTCGAAGAAATCGACAAGTGTGTTCAATCCGAGTGGTGGGTGGAGTGTTTCAGGAGCGGGCGCCACGGCACGTACTCGTATATTGCTCGCCTCCGCGTTGCATCGTTGAGAATAGCGTGTCGAGCTTCGCTTCCTTTATTTCGGCTCGATGACCTAAACTATGGCACTACATGGAAAGCCGACAACAGAAAAAAAAAGGTTGGTACAATGTACTTGGGTGGCCCTTTCACCCAACGCGTTGTCTCACCTTTGCTCCCCCATCTTCCCGACGCCTCTTTCATAACCTTTCTCAAAAAAAAAGGAAGCATACTTCCTACAACTTCTACAGTGCTCAGACTTCACTTCTTTTTGCTGACAACGTTAGGTGCTGGGTTTAGGCGTGTTGTGTGAGTTTGAGTGCTCGCTATGCCAACCGTTGCGTCGCGAGGTTGCAGCATGACTTCTCCGAGTGGAGGTAACGTTCGCTTTCACAAGTTTTGGCACACCGATTGGGTTCATGTGTTCGTACTACCTTCAACTGGAAGTCCGAAATGAACTTCGGCGTC
Organism: Amblyomma maculatum; assembly: GCA_023969395.1. Classification (NCBI taxonomy): domain Eukaryota; kingdom Metazoa; phylum Arthropoda; class Arachnida; order Ixodida; family Ixodidae; genus Amblyomma; species Amblyomma maculatum. Next base: position 346,112 of record JAJIZL010014133.1, on the reverse strand, counting down.
ATTCGAAGCCTCGGCATGGAAACGAGGAAAGCTCACCTCGAACGATGCGTCGTACCGACGCAAACCCACTCGCCCAGTGCATTGGCAAAAAAGTGTAGGCGGTCTGAGGTAAGTTCGCGTGATAAAAGTAGTAAAAGTAGTTGCGATTTGTAGCCTTACAGATATGCCTATTTGAGAACTACTCGACTCGCAGAAGCCACCAGTTCTATTTGATTGTTTCCTGCCAGACTGCCCTCATAGCAGTAATATGCGCATTTTGGATTTTTTTTTAATTTTGAATGATACCGTAAGGCCAGCATAACAGGTGCCCTACCAGCATACCGTACTACCCAGAACAGGTCCCTTGGTTCCACTTTGATCACATTCTTTTCACAGCACTCATCTAGTCCCATAGAATCTGATGCCTTAGACTCCAAAGAGGAGGATCATGTTGAACAGAACTCAGTATTCTTCAAATCATTTAAAAAGACATTTCTAGGGTAAAAATTGTTCACCTCTAAAGCTCATATACCCCATGTCCTTGCATTACGATGGTGTGATTACCAGATCAACCATCCAGGAGAAATGAATTCACGCAAGTGTTATTGATTGGAAAGGTGGATAGGTTGGCTGTAAAGTTTAATATCTGACCTGCTACTCTGTACAGGGAAAGAGAAAAAAAAGAAGAGAGTCGTGACGACTAAAATATATACAGGAATAGTAACTTGCACCACAGTCACCAGTCAAGTCCTGTGTCATGCAAGAAGCAGCAGAAAGCCTACACTGCGGGAAGAGCTTTCCATTTCTGGCCAACCGGCCAACAAGTCCTCTGAGAGAGGCCTGTTGCCAAAACACTTCAAAGAAGTAACTCGAGTTATTTTTTTGCACGCATATACTGGGACACACCACTAGTATACGCTCCACAGTCTCCGTAATGTCACATGTGGAACATTCTGGGTAGTCCGCCTGTCCCATTAAGTATAAATATTTGTGTGTGAAACCACATTTAGGTGCAGTCTATGGAGAAAGCATGAATAACAGCATATAATTGGCAAGTGTGCATGGACCCACTAAAGCACTATCTTGTGGCCTTGAGCACAAGCAGATATAAGTTACTCAGTGACCTGTAGTGTCAAAGGCCAAAGGCTGGTAAGGGTGTAATGTTGAAAACTTCCAAAAGTTGTAATGCAGGTTTTGAAACTGTGGATGCTCACCACTTCTGAAGTGGTTTCCCACTGATGTAAAAAGCCTCTTACCAAAGGGCCACAAGCTCAGCAGCGGTTTGTGGAGAATTATGCCCTAAAAAAATGAGTCGTGTTCTGAGCGGGCATCACCACAGTTGTAGATGATGCTTGTGGTGATACAGATCTATCTGCGTATACATGGATAGAGTTATAATATTCTCACCAGATGTATGCAAGATTAAGTTGCTTGAATCTACTAATTGGCACCATGGATTTCTTCAGTATCCCGAGAACATGCAAACGCACCAAAGGTTGAGTCATTACACACAGAGATTGGGTAGGGTGATATGGGAAGTCATAGCGTGATAGCCTTTGTGATTAATGGCAGCGGAGTGCACGTGAAAAACTGCTGTTCAGCTGCTCGTCATCAATGGGTGGCAAGGGTGCTGTGCAAGTAGTCGTAAATACACACAAAGTAGTTCGGGTGACAATTATGTAGATATTGGGCAGGCACGTGACAGTCTGAAGTAACAGCGCAAAATGTGGATGGGAGCACAAGACGAGAAGACGACACAATGTCTCGTCGTCTTCTCATCTTGTGCTCCCGTCCACGTTTTGCGCTGTTACCTCAGGATGGAAAACCAACAAGACCAACCTGCTATTCTGGCTAACATGCCATCGTTTGAGGTGCATTGCAGCAGCCAAGGCTTATCCCAAGCACCTGCACGTCTACGTACATGTTAAAGAGTACTGGGAGTGGTGCTCATATGGGTGTGCACCATTTTTCTGGCTCGGGCGATCAGATTCCAAGGGGGCTAGCACACACAGCCCAAAGCACATGTAGCAGAAGTTTGGACTGTCGAACCGAGAAGTCTTCAGTTCAATTCCTTCCCCTATATTTTTAAATTTGTATGAATATCATAAAGTCTGTGCTTGTGTGATTAAATTGCGAAGGTCACCTGCTCTCCTTACCAACCTCGCTATGCATAAGTATTCACCAAGCAGTTTTCGTTCCATCAAAAGGTTTTCACAATATTCAGCGACACCAGCAGCTACTCAGGCAGCATCAGTGTTGCATTCTTCGAGCTTTGCAAATCTGTGGTTACATTTTTTACTAGCAAAACATGCATAGTATGTAGATATGTGCACTAGGACGTATAAGATGCAGTGACAATGTGGGCTGCCCTTACGTCTACAGCTGCCCTTTAATCCTGTTACACTCTAGCCTGCAGAGAATTCAGCAGCAAAATATTTCACAATTAAACCATCCCAACTTTATATTTCCAGACTTGACCCCAGCACCGAGAAAGTTCACTGTATTACCAACATTTTGGTGGCATATTCAACCAGCAAGCCAATTAACTCAGTGTCATGCAGGTTCTAGTGCAGATTTTTCCATGCAAAATATGGGTACGATCATCAACGAAGGAGGCTTTACTATACATACCTTTTCAGCACGCTGTTTTATGACTGGTTAATGCCTGGTACATTTCAAAGGATAAGGCGCATAGTATTGTATGCATGTCTACCTAATTGCAGATTATGTTGGCTTGCTTCTTAAAGAGACTGCAAAATGCTGCAAACAGTGGCCACCTTTAAAAGCAGCTTTTGCAGAAAACCATTCGATTTTTCTATTCCCCATGAGCGACTATTTTTCGAGGCTTTGTAAAGGTGAACGTGGCAACTAGAAAATTTAGGTTTTTAGTGCCACAAGGACCACCACTTTGTAGTACATTTGGGCATTCTCTAATGCTACCAAATGAGTGTTAAAGAGAGACATGTTACTTTCAAAATACTTTATTGGTTGGCCGCAGGTTCATCAGTGCATTCAAAAATTTTTAAGCTAGAAGGCAGTTGACCTAGAGCAAGAGATCTTTTATTCATGCTTCTTCGCTGTCTTCCTCTCTCCTAAATATACAAATGGGGATATACAGCTTCACAATCATAATGTGTTGAGGTCAGTGCTAAAAAAATTGATCCGACAAAGGTATAAGTAGGGGTTGAGTACACAAAATTCATTCTAACTGAGCCTATATATGTCTTGTAGATTGCAAGGGAAGGCAAGTATAGCAGGGGGCAGCAGAAACGAGAGGCCGCGGTTGCCGCGGCCTCTCGACACAAGTGTTACCGTACCGGTCGCAGGCTCCATCTTCGCCGACCTGGCACCCGAAAAGTTGCGTCGGCGTAAGGCTCAAAGCCCACGATGTAATCATGTTTTAATGGTAGCGACTATATGACACTATAGCAGCGACGCTGTAACCTGGGACGTCAGCCATATTAAAAACACCCTGTGTGAGCGTAGAGTAGGGCACAATTAAAACCTCTAAAATACACCGAGCTCGGTCAACTTTGGCTCAGCAGGTTCCGGCAACGGGAGCTTCTCATTGGCTTAGCGCTATGACGTATCTGTTGAGTTGAGGAGGACGCGCGCTCGGAAACCGAAATTCTGTTTTTGTCGCTAAGAAATCAAAGCGGGCGATAAAACGAATCGAGGTATATTATATGATGCAGGACAAGGATTCCATTCAACCAAGCCGTTCAAAATTTCCGGAAAACATTTCACGACCCCTTTAACTTCTACCGAGGTTAGTGCCATACTGTTCCAACATGCTACGACCTACACCATTGCTCAATACAAGCTCGCACCTATTTCTGTTTTGTCTGCAAAATCAGGATACATTAAAAACGAACCCACTCTTTAGGTTTTCGGGCACAGTTCATCCCAAATACTAACCTCAACAAGTCGTACATTCCATTTAATCGCCAGTGGTTCATCGACTAGCACGGTGGCACTGGATACAGATCTTCCACTAAGCTTTGTCAGATTCAATCGCCAGTCGTGATCTGACAAAAAGAAGACTTTCTTATCAGCTCCGGATGGGTTCCTGGTGTGATCGAAGCCTTGGTCTTTTTCTCCTCGGCCGCTGCGGACTAATGGCACTGAGATGAAGGGTGTATTTGTTTGGAGGCCTTGGGGACACAACAGTGTTCTCGGGAAGGGGGGAGATGTATGCTATTGTCAGCAGGATCATTCCGCTACCTAGGCTTTTTTATGCAACTGGATGTACCGGATATTGATTTCTGGTAGAGAATCACGCAGCACCGGCTACGATTCCATTTCTTGTGAGGCAGACCCAGGTAGTGCAGGTTACCGGCCCGAAATTGGAAATGTGCTGGAAAAACACGGCCCAAAGGCGGCGTGTTGTTGCCAGTATGTTGCTAATATTGGTCGTTCCATTTTACAAGCTGGCTTAAACGGGCCGGGTATACCATGGATTGTGATATAGGCACTGTTTGGAAACCAGTGGTAGACATTGTCCTGCTGTACATGTGGCCTGCCAGTATATGTCACATATGCTGTTGTGAGCTCGGCAACATAGTCCATCAGAACGATTGGTATTCCAGCAATTCATATATGTTCATGTGCGTTGGCAAATATTGGTCGCTCGTTTATATGGGAGTGCGAACATCTGATATACGTTTATACAGTTTTGCCAACGTCGTTCACTCATATTGTATAACTGCCAACATCTGATACACATCTTTGTATGTTGGCAAATATTTTTCGCTCAATAAGGTCGCGCAGTCAACATGCCGTCAATATTGCCATAAATTGGTCACCATTGCCCGAATATTTATCAAGGCTGCTAGCGAGTGTTACTCAAATTTTCATCTCAGTCTACCAACATCGCACGTATCGTGACATGCACATGAATACACTGTTCCTGTGGTTAAAATATGGCTTTTCAGTATGGGACCTTCCTCTACGATCATTGGTGTCCCAAAATAGTCTTTAGAGCTAGACAAACAATAAGCAGCGCATTGAACTTGCTCTGTGTGCGTAGGCTATTCAATAAGGCGGATAAATATTACAGGAATATTTCTCGCCCACCTTATCTGATAGCGGTTCATGAGCCTCCAGGCAACCTTAGCACTTTGTCATATTATAAAACTACAGGCCGTCGCATTTCTAGGCTACTTCATTCGGTTTGATTCTCTATGTACGTGCGGTTTTGGAGATATACCCAAGAAAATTACCAGTATATTCATGTGAATACACGCACAAGACAGAGATAGTCCGTGAAAAACGTCATTGACGGCGTTACCCTTGATCTGGACGTTTTTTTTTTCACTTCGTTCTCCAAAAGCGAAATGTAGAGACCTGTCTTGTGTGACATCGGCACATGGTGTGTCGTAGTACCTTGACATAGCTGAGGCCGTTTAAGTTCCCATCATGAAAAACATGAATACGCCAACCAAATTGAATATTGAGAGCTGAAATTTTGATAATGAAAGCGCTTCAGTAGAGTTCTTTAAATTGAACTGTCCTTCTGCATGTTTACAAACTGATAATGCGAGAGGCTAAATATTTTATCTTTGCAATATATTTAAGCAGAGAGCGGACAACAGCAATTACTTTTTTTCTCTCCGCCTCCGCTAGCACGCCTAAGAAACAGCTTTGATGTACCTGTGTTTATTTCTTGTCAAATATCTTTAAACTATTTTATTGATTATTTGTTCATTTTTCTTGGTGACTAACCACGGCAACCTACAATTGTAGATGCAGTTTACAAGAGTGGAGCTGGACTACGTAAAGGAATAAATAACGCAATAGACCTAACGTGAAAAAGAAAGAAAGCTGTCATTAGGAAAGTGACAGTAATTAAGATTAACGCAAGTAACACTAACACAATCGAAAATTCATAAAAACAAATCAGGTAGAAAATATCACTATCTCCGTACTTTGACGTATGCAGAAAGGGAACATGATGGCTGATTAGCGGCCATTGCGTCTCGACCAAGTTCACACGTGACGTCACTGTGATTAAAATAACTGGTGGCATTTCAACTCGGGGCATCGCTTCAAAGAGAAGCGATGCCCCGGTTTTCTCTGGGTACATTTAGCTCTGCGCTATCACACATTTTTTGCTCTATAGCTTGCAAGAAAAACAGATTACAAATCCTTCTAGCGATATACATATACTTCGGCTGGACACCTTATCGAAATAGAGGAGAGGCGTTTACATTCTTTCATAGGCACATAATGTTTGATTGCTCACTGATTCAGCCAAGTGTGCCTACAACAATAAGCCCACTCACGACAAGTATGTCACAGAATTTTATTCTCCTTAGCAGACAGGTGTATGTAGAATTGAAAGACAAGATACAATAAATCGTACCTCGAGCCACTTAATTTATATTTAGGTCTCTCAAGTTCGCGAAAAATATATCTAAGAGCAAGTGTTTCTTATTTCACTGAATGCTCTCTACCGCGGTAAAGAAAAATTACAGGGTTCAACGCTGCTGAACTGAATGTGGAGCGAAAGCTTTGGCTGCGAGTGACCGAGCTTTGTATTGAAAACAACTAGCCTTCCGTTGAATGAATCAAAGTTCACAGGCGTTCTAGACAGAATACACTTTAAAACCCTGTGAATGCGATGTGCCTTGCCGCGTTAGTGCTGTGATTGAGATGCCCGACTCCTGTTTCTGCAAGGCTTCATTTCGGCGGTGTAACTTGGCTGCTCAACCAGCCTCCTGCTCTGTACCCCTACTGTCTGCGTTTCTGCAGTCTACCCGTATGTTATATACCTCCACGAAACACGTCATTATCGAACAGCGCGACGCACCGCGGAGCGCTGCCGTGCCACGCTGACGGCATGATCTCCTGGCCCAGCTCTCGGTTTATACCACAGGACAGTTGCAAGTCAATGTCGTGACACGCCGCGGAGTATACGGCATACGGCCCACGGTGCCACGCCGACGGCTTGAAAACCTAGCGCTGTGCAGCTTTCACTACAAAACAGCTTCGCAAAGACTCCAATCATTTTTTTAAATATATTTTCTTATTCGCAAGCAAAGCCGCAGCAAGACGCTAGACCGGTTCTGGGCGCTCTTGCTTGTCAACTCTGGAAGAAGCTGTCCGCCAAGACGCATACACTTGAAGACGACACGAAAATCTTGTCGCGAATAATGGGTGCAAAGAATGCACTCGCTGCCAACGCGCGACGGACGCCTCCCACATTTCCCCCCCTCCCCATTCAATCTCAGCCTGTTGAGCGCTGAATACACCTGGCAGCAGTAGTGGCTATCCGAAACCCCCATGCTTTGTTCATGTTACTGCTCAGGGAACGTGCCTGCCTCTTTCGACGGTTAGCTAATGCTTGCTTTATTATCGTCTCTTTCACCCCTCTTATCCTCTAGGAACGAGCCCCACTCTGCGCGCTCCCTTAGTGCCCTGCGTCAGCCCTCGTACAAACCACGGCCGGCGGTCGACTGAACAAATGGATGGCGGAACAGGGATGTGCCTTTTCGAACCAACTCTTTCTCCTCTCAGCTCATTTAAATTTCTACATTCTGTCGATACGCTTACCAGCACTAGCTGCCAAATGAGTAAGTATATTTCTTTGTTTTATTTTAAAGTTCCGTTTTGTATGCACGGTAATGTCCAAAAGTTCAAGGAGGTGCATATTTCAAAAAGTTATTTACCCCTGCTTAGTCTCCAAGGTTAAGCAAACGTTCGCTTATTATTTCAGCAGATGAAACTTCAATTTCGAATTATTTAGTTCTGGTTTTCTTTAAACTCGTTGCCTGAATCCTAAGAATAGGTGTCTTTTTAAAATCTCGAACATATAACATTTTTTTAGCATGTACGCGTAGATATTCTTCTAAACTCAAATCGCTGAAATTTTCCAAGGGACGACCATACGTCATATATACTCGAATCTAATAAATTTTCGCGCTCCTCACTTTGCGCACCATGGCTGAGAGGCCGTATATAATTGCAGTCGATTTGAATAACATGTTGCAGTTATTTTTTCTTTTTGGTCTCTATACGGTAAAGGTCATCGCTAACGAAGGGCGACAGAGGTTTTGCTCTTTTAGCCTCAACCGAATTTTTTGGTTTGGGGTATTTGACTTTTGATGCCAAAAATAACACTTGATTTGCTGCACAATCTAATATAGTTTGTTATATAATTTTGTGTTTTTGACATGTGCAGTTAGCTACAAAAATGGAACATGCTTTTCTAGAATAAAATGCTGCTCTGTGGCGAGAATTTCCAAGCCTCATGGCTGTTCTTTGCGACCTTTGTTTTGAGGCCTGCTCTGCAAAAGAAAACTCTTGCTATTCAAATCAGACACTGAGCGTACACTTACGCGGTGATATGTTACCGCTTCACACTCTGGATCAATCAATATTTGCCATTCGTATCAAATGCTGTTGGCTATAACCTTATTTCTTATGACAAGAAATATTTAGACTCAGCCGTTTCTGTTTGAACGTTTCATTTCTGTTTGCTTGCGATGCCCATCTGATCTTGAATTCTGCTTTCAGGGTCAGAACCATTTGCCATTACGGTGCCCATTACTCCGGCGAGTGCAATGCAATACCTTTAGTAGCATCAGCATAGCTGTCGCGATGAAGCACGGTGAGAAAGAACACAAGCCTTTAGCCACTTAGAAACTGTGTAGAGCGTCAGCCGGTGATGCTATATATAAGCTGCTATACACCTATTAGTGTACTCATACTGCACTCCAGCTTATCACATTTCTGCTTTTTTTATTGGCCAGCGTTTAGTACTTTCCGTTGGCGCTTTTTCTCTTCATTAAAGCGTAACAGCCCTCCCGTGCCTCTTATCAACCAAGCTGACTCATTTTATCTCTCTTCCATGAAACTGAGCAGTCATTATTCCTCCCAGGACCTGTTAACACGTTTTATGATCATACATTATGTTTCCGCACACGATTGTTGCCATGCACCTGCAAGAAATTACGTCACCTTGTCCTGCATTTTGTTCCCACTAATTGTCTACGGTTGCCGGGCATTTTTTATCGCTCGCTGTCGAACCGAAGAGCACTCTGGTTTTTGCATTAGCAAAAATAAAGCAGGAATGTAACCTGCGAAATCTTTACCAAACTCGAACGCGAATTAGTTTGAAATGATGCCAAAGAGGTAATTTTTTCAAGGAAAGAACTTTCCTCGATGCTTACCGAACTACGCGCATCCGAAGCTCAATCATTTCATATGCATTGCTGGCATGGAAGGCCAAAGCGAAAAAAAAAAACGCCTGCTAAGGTTACTAAAAAAATTGGAAACTTTGCTGCAAAAGAAAATGAATAAGAATGTATTACTCTGCCCGCAAATTTATTACAGGTACATTGCTGCTGAGATCTCTTTGACGGAGCTATGAGCCTGTGACACACGACAGCTGCGCGCGGTGAGCCCCGCAAAAATATACTTGCCTTGATTTTCACTATATTTCTGCAGATGCCATATCTATTACAAGGCCGACATCGACATGCTGAAATACAGAGCAATAGGTGGATGTCCAGAGCAATAAACCGCAGTAGATGCTGAAGAAGACATGTTGTCTAGTTGCTTTCTCAGAAGGCATCTGCAACTGCCCACCGTTTAACCCATTTCCCTATTCTGCGAAAATACCGGCGTCGCCTTCCGGAATCCCCACATTCACCAGCAACATAGATAGAAACCAGATGCCGCTTCGCCTAGTTAGCCATTTGGTCTTCCGTGAGCATGGCACCAGTAACAACTTCTGCAGCGGATCTTACTCAAACCTCTAGTCATATACGCGTGCTTTCATTATTAAATAAAGAAATCTTCTTCACAATGCATATTTCTGATAAACTTTCATCCAGGGCATTTCTCCAATCAGTTGCACGAACAGCTCTATGCATGAGAATGCCTCCAACTGCGGATTGGCAACAAGAAATTAAATCAATATTCAAATTAAACTAACATTCTGCCTACCAAAAAGTAGGCTTTACTAACAAATATTGTGCGCCAGTGAATGTGGGTGCATGGCAATATTTAGAAGCAAGCGAACAACATCTGATAGCAAATATTAGGAAAGTCGAAAAATGCGGGTAAGTTGCCAATTTAGAACAGATATTCAATAGAAATAGTGTGAGCACTGTGTGGCGCTTCATCTTCCACACTGCTGAACGTGCTGCTTCATCTTCATCCTGCTCCCTCTTGTAGATACCCATCGTCATCGCGGAGTGTGTTTGGCTGCAGTGTGCGACCAAGGCTTCAGGTCTGTAATAAAGCCTGATTCCCCAAGTCCGACCTTCGCGTTACCTTACACGTGGTGGAGGTGCGCCTTGATTTCCCCGCTGCTTCGTCACCTGCATCCACCTGGAGCTTCGTTCTGGCCGCCGTTTGACCCCGACCACCATCGTCATGACACAAGAAGGCCACTCCGCTATTCCGGCTGCTACCAACTCGACTCCAGCTCCCCTTGCCACTTGGACTGTCAGTAGCCGTCAGCGCGACCCGCAGATGTTCGCCGGTCTCCGCGGCGACGACGCTGATGACTGGCTCGACAGCTACGACCGGGTCAGTGCTTTCAACCGATGGGACGATTCTCTTAAATTAATTAATGTGTCCTTTTATTTGACGGATGTGGCCAAAACGTGGTTTCTAAATCATGACTCGACGATTCCGGACTGGGCTACCTTTAAACAAAAGTTACGCCAGATTTTCTGCGCTCCTACTGTTCGCACGGAGTCCGCCAAGAAGAAGCTAGAAGCCCGACTTCAGCGGCCTAATGAGACCTACACCTCTTATATAGAAGATGTACTTTCACTTTCACTTTCACTTTCACAAGATATACTTTCACTTATATTTATCGGTTTGACTCTGGAAGACCAGCATCGGAGGTTTGCCGGCTTTTTGAATAGCTGAATATATGTCCTCCATCTGGTTTAGTCCGGCTATATATTGGCTGGGATCGCATTTGGGTCGAATGTCAATAAACATACATTTGTGCAATTTTTTTTTCGATGATGAGCCGGTGATGGTTCAAAGCTGCTGTGCGACTTGGGGATGCTGTACTTGTACAGCACCGTTACCTTGAAGACAATCTCAGAAGTTAGTCGATAATTAGCTACTAGAAAATATAGCGTCATAAAGCAACTGGGCATTATTTGACCTCCTCCTTCTGGCCATGCACGCAACCTCTGCCTCGCGCATTCTTTAGTGTTTGATCTCCTCGGGTAAGATACGTAGTATCAAGACGCAAGAAACACTTCAAAACGTATTTTTTCCGCCGCACGTAGGCAAGATCACAGGTCCAGGAATACTGCGATGATTTTAAAAGAGGGCAAGTGAGACGTTGCCCGCAAACGGGTTCCTCGATATTGCCAAAAAATGTGCATTTACGTTTTGAAGCAAAAATGGCTTTTCCTGCTCTATACGTATTGGTGAAAGCGAAGTGAAATCGCTATGACATCATCGTACTCATAGAGCATCAAACTTTATTCATGGGGCAGTTCGCGTCCCTGTCATTATTGCTTAGTCGAGCTGGAGTGTGCTGCCGTTTCCGGAATACTCATGAGTTTTTATGGGGAAATAAACATTGCAGCTGCACCTCTTTTTTGGGCGCACGATTGTGTCGTGAATTGTAGGACAGCGTTAAGAAAGGCGAGGAGACTAGACCAGGCATGACTCCTATCATGCGTAGAGTAAACTATAGTGGTCTGTTCATCGTTTATTGCAGCCTCGAAATTCTTCGTAGTATGTTTGCTTTCAGTTTGGAAATGGGTTTTCATTATTGTTTCTCCTACGCATACCGGGCTGAGGTAATCTTAATTGTCGCAGTAGTTCCATTTGCGGCATTTGTCTTTCTTGTTTCTATAGGTTCCCTTAGGGCATGCGCAGGCACATTCACCGACATGGCAATGCACAGGAGTTACTCCTGTACAGCACTCTTCAGGAATGCGTCCGTCATTGGGACAGGTAACCTTGTTCTCATATGGGTCGCACACTGTAAGTAAAGAAGAGCAAAATCGTTATTGAAACGGTATTCACTCAAAACTATTAAGGGAAAATGTTCTTTTGGAGCTCCCTCCCGCTGTCATCAATGTTTTGTTCTTACAAGGACTACGTAAAATACGGACATGGCAACCGTCGATTGAAAACTAACTTTGCAGAACTTCATAAAGGTGTGATGATTGTGTAAGTACTTACTGGTCTAACTAGCTGAGGGCGAGCATGAACAAACTTTACAGCCGAGTGCGATTGGTACGTGCCTATGGAGGATATAGATTATTGATAGTTCATAAACGGGAACGCGTCTTCTTCCTTTTTATGGGCAGCTTTCGGCCATCTCCAGGAAGTGTGTAAATGTTAAATACTGTAAGTTTGTATTACTGATCGGGCCATACTGGACATGTTCGAGGCTTTGTCGTCCGCTAAGAGCATACCAATTCTCGGGGTGCTATCACTATACCGGCTATAATTTTGGGCTGGTCTGGATGTAAGTGATGGATTTTCTCAGAACACTGCCCTAAGCAGTTCGAATCACTTGCATTTAGTGTTATGAATAACTGATGTGAGCGAAGCTATTGTCACAAGATGCGCTTCCCATGACATGTTAAAATGATATTGGCGAATAAATCAGCGTGCTTTATACATGTGCAAGAAAATTCCTTCATTGTAGAGGAGATTAGAGTTAACCCGAGGGTAGAGATCAACATCTAGGGAGCGTTCTCAGGCAAGGAATGAAATGGTGGCAAAGAAAGTAAAATTAAATCTGAGAATAAGCATTTCCAAACAGAAGAAGAGGTGCATAATAATATTGTCATGGTGTGAAGCCTCTGATCAGAAGTCACCGCGGGACACAGGAGTAACAGAAGTCACAGTGCGGCAGGAAACTAGCAGGCCCGCTTCGACAGAAGAACTTCAGTTTCTTCGCCTCGAGGAGACGAACGTCGGTTTCTTCGCCTCGAGTAGGCACACGCTCGCGATCAGCACAGAGGGAAGATAAAGAATGCAGCGTGTCATTGCCCCCCCGGCTACCAGAAGCATCGTCCCGATGCTGGGAGTGTGGATAGAGATAAAAAAAACCATTGCACGAAGGGTAGTTGCTCACGCACAGAAAGAGTCAACACTATCGGTCGTAATACGGTTTCAGGCGGACCACGTGGACCACGTCCGGGAGCGTGGAGCGTCGGGACTTTTTAAATCCATCAGGAACAACCTCATAGTTTAGGTCCCCAACTTGGCTTACCACTTTCTACGGGCCAAAGTAACGACACAGCAGTTTCTCGCTGAGGCCTCGTCGACGTACAGGAAACCAAACCCAGACACGGTCTCCAGCTGTGTACCGGGCGTCACGGTGTCGGAGGTTGTATCGTTGGGCATCGCCGCGTTGCTGATTCTGAATTCGCAGCCTGGCCAGCTGACGGGCCTCTTCGGCGAGGTGCAGAAAGGTGTGAACATCTGGTTGTTGGTTGCCGTCGTCTAGATGTGGTAACATGGCATCAAGCATTGTGGTCACTTCGCAGCTATGAACCAGACGGAAAGGTGTCATGTTCGTTGTTTCCTGGACCGCTGTATTGTATGCAAAGGTAACGTACGGGAGCACTTCATCCCACGTTTTGTGCTCTACGTCGACGTACATTGAGAGCATGTCAGCGAGTGTTTTGTTCAAGCGTTCGGTCAAGCCGTTCGTTTGAGGATGGTAAGGTGTTGCCTTCCTGTGTTCAGTATGACTGTGAATTAAAATCTGCTGCAGCAATTCGGCTGTAAATGCGGCTCCCCTGTCAGTAATCAAAATCTCCGGTGCGCCGTGGCGCAGGACAACGCAATTGATGAAAAACTTTGCAACCTCTAAGGCAGTACCGTTGGGTAGAGCGGAGGTTTCCGCGTATCGTGTAAGGTAATCCGTGGCAATAATGACCCACCGGTTACCGGAGTGTGAAAGGGGAAATGGTCCCAGCATGTCCATGCCAATCTGCTGGAAAGGCCTCGACGGTGGGTCTATTGGCTTCAAGAGTCCGGTGGGCTTAGTCGGCGGCACCTTACGACGCTGACAGTTGCGACACGTTTTCACATAGTGTGAAACGTCTGAGTGAAGTCGAGGCCAGTAGTACTTTTCCTTGAGCCTTGCAAGCGTGCGGGTGACTCCCAAATGTCCAGAGGTTGGTTCATCGTGGCAAGCTTGTAAGATTTCATCACGTAGACACATAGGTACAACAATCAGGTACGGCGTTTGGCTGGCGGAAAAGTTTTTCTTCATGAGGACACCATTGCGCACACATAGCGATGACAGAGCACGCTTGAAAGCTCTCGGAGCGGTTGTACATGCACCGTTTAGATAGTCCATGATGTGACGAAGTTCGGGATCTGCAAATTGTCTTTCAGAGAGGCACTCTGTGTTGATGGCATTTAGCAGCATGGCCTCATCAGGAATTTCATCTGCGGAGGGATCTACAGGGGCCCGTGAGAGGCAGTCTGCGTCCGAGTGCTGACGGCCAGATTTGTACGTGACAGTTATGTCGAATTCCTGTAATTGTAGACTCCATCTTACAAGACGGGTTGAAGAGTCCTTTAGGGTTGCAAGCCAGCATAGGACATGGTGGTCAGTTACTAACTTGAATGGTTTCCCGTAAAGGCATGGCCGGAACTTCGACGTCGCCCACACACTGGCTAGACATTCTTTCTCTGTTGCTGAATAGTTCGATTCCGCTTTAGATAGACAGCAACTGGCATAAGCGATTACACGTTCTTGGCCGCCCTGGATTTGAACTAGAACGGCGCCCAGGCCTATGTTGCTTGCATCGGTGTGAAGCTCCGTGTCGGCGTTTTCGTCGAAGTGGGCCAATATGGGAGGTGTTTGTTTGTAGGCGGCGTTGAAGCTCTTTGAATGCTTGTTCCTGTGGTGCGTCCCAAGTGAAAGGCGTGTCTGTCTTTGTCAGACGTGTTAGGGGCTCGGTGAGTCGAGCGAAATCTTTGACGTAGCGCCGGTAGTAGGCACATAAGCCAAGAAATCGTCGAACAGCTTTCTGGTCTTTGGGCGGAGGGAAGTTGGCAATAGCTGTCGTTTTCTCTGGATCCGGCAGGACACCAGCGTGGCTTACGACGTGCCCCAAGAACTTGAGCTCCGTATAAGCAAAATGACATTTCTCGTTCTTTAACGTAAGGCCAGAGGATGTTATGGCTTGCAAATCAGTATCAAGGCGCCGAAGGTGCTCCTCGAACGTTGGAGCGAAGACCACAACATTGTCAAAGTAAACGAGACATGTCTGCCACTTGAGATCTGCCGTTTGAAAGTAGCCGGAGCAGAGCAGAGACCAAAGGGCATAGCCTTGAACTCGTAGAGCCCATCCGGAGTAATAAACGCCGTTTTCTCGCGGTCCCTATCATCTACCTCTATTTGCCAGTATCCGGATTTCAAGTCCATTGAAGAGAAATATTTCGCGGAGCAGAGACGATCCAGAGCATCGTCGATGCGTGGCAGGGGATAGACGTCTTTCTTTGTAACTTTGTTTAGCCGGCGGTAATCCACACAAAACCTCAGCGTACCATCCTTTTTCTTCACAAGAACGACAGGTGCAGCCCATGGACTCCGCGAGGGCTGGATGACATCGTCGCGAAGCATCTCTTTCACTTGGCGGGTGATAGCGGCGCGTTCAGTCGGAGACACTCGGTAAGGTGACTGTCTGAGATGTGGCATGGTATCATCCGTAATAATGCGATGCTTGGCGAGATCGGTTCTTCCAACACGTAAAGAGTTGGAGAGGTCGCCCGATAGCGCTGGAGGAGCTGGTTCACTTGGCGATGCTGCAGTTGAGAAAGCGCGAGTTAATGTCGGTGGTAGGCCTCTCCATTTCGGTCAATGACAGCGTCGCAAGTCCAAAGGCATTTCGAACATGCGTGATACCGCAAATATGGCCACTACAGTCCCAGTGCTTATATGCTGGTGCTCACCGCCAAAATTTGTGTGTGGGACGTCAGCTTTGCCGTCTTCGAGGCGAACGACTCCTCTGGCTACAGCAAGACTGCGTTCGAAAAGTAAGATCTGTTTACTCTCCAAGACACCTTCAAAGTTTCGCAGTGTATTCGCAGCCACAGACGTCATCACGCTGGAACGGGGCGGAATAGTGACGTGATCATCAAGGATGTGCAGTGCTGTCGGTCGCTCTGAAGCACTGTGTATTGCGTTCTCAGTCGTTAAGGTCACTGACAGTCTGCAGGTCGATAACGGCTCCATTCTCTGCTAAGAAATCCATGCCAAGGATGACGTCGCGGGAACACTGGACAAGTACGACGAAGGTTGCTAAGTACGCTTCTTCTTGCACAGTTACCCTAGAAGTGCAGGTACCGGTCGGCGTTATCAAGTGGCCTCCGGCGGTACGAATTTACGGGCCTGTCCAGGGTGTAGTCACCTTTTTCAGAGTGGCGGCGAAAGGCCCACGCATCACAGAATAATCGGCGCCGGTATCCCCAAGCGCTGTCACGTCGGTTCCGTCCACTGAAATGTTCAGGTCGGCGGTTACGGCTGTGGTGTTGCCGGAACGTCGCAGGTTCCGGTCACGGCTGCGGTGTGGTACTAGCTGATTTCGTGTCGTCGGAGAACTGAGCGCCGAGGCAGCGGATCATTGTGGGGCGCGTTGTGTCGTCGTGAAACGGAGTGGCCATCCGGTTGCAGCGGTGGAGGAGCTAGAGAATTTCGTCGATGAGCAACCTTCCCTGCAAAGGTTGCCGCGTCTAGTTTTCCCGATGGGGGCTAGGGGAGCGGACCCGCGTCAGGCCGGCATTACCACGTATCTGCGAGGAGTATTGGCGCGGTGAAGGCGACCGCGAGTAGTCATAGGGCGTTCCGGATGATTCAGCCAAGTACGCGTCAATGGCAGGGGGTCGTTCACCACGCTGCGGCTTTCGCGCGTCGGCGCTAAATCCTGGCAGACCCATTCGTCGGTAATAGCAATCGCGGAACAGGTGACCAGCTTCGCCACAGTGGAAGCACAGCGGGCGATTATCGCGAGTGCGCCAGACGTCGCTTTTGCGTGGACGCATCTGAGAAATTCGAGCGGGAGGTGCTTCACGAGTGTATGCAGGGGCTGCTTGGTGCTGACTGGGAGGTGGATGCTGACTGGGAGGTGGTCAGGCATGACGAGTGACTGCGGCGTAGGTCATGGCCTGCTGTGGTGGCATTGTCGGGAGCGGCTCGGGTGGGTTGAGTGCCTGGTTGACCTCTGCCCGAACCATCTGAGAAAGGCTGGGTACTTGAGGGGGTGCTGCCGTTGAAAATAGTTTTTGCAGCTTCTCGCGTACGATGGCCCGTATGGTCTCACGGAGCACGTCAGTGCTACCAGTGTCCGCGATGGCGGCAGCAATAGGGATGGACGGCCGCTCGTAGTGCTTAGATCGCATCTCTAGAGCCCTCTCAATGGTAGTGGCCTCGGATACAAATTCCCCGATTGTCTTGGGGGGACATCGCAGTAATCCAACGAAGATCTGTTCCTTAATTCCCATCATGAGATAGCGAAGTTTTTTTTCTTCGGACATGTTTGGATCAGCGCGACGGAATAGCCTCGTCATGTCGTCGAAGTAAACGAGGACGCTCTCGTTAGGGAGCTGAACTCTCGTCTGTAGGAGCAGCTCGGCGCGTTCTTTCCGAAAAACGGTGGTGAAAGTTAGCAGGAACTGGTCCTTGAAGGAACTCCACGTTGTGATAGTAGTCTCATGATTTTCAAACCATGTATGAGCTGCACCGCCGAGCGAAAAAAATACATGCTGCAGTTTCTGGTCGTCGCCCCCGCGATTGTACTGGGCTACTCGCTCAAATATATCTAGCCAGTCTTCCGGGTCGTCGCCGGGAAAGGCTTGGAAGATGGGTATCTCCCGCGGCTGCTGCAACACGAAGGAGGGGGCAGTGGTGTCTACCTGCGTCATTACGGGTGGTTGTGTTGTCTCCGAAGGTGGTGCTGGAGAAGATGGTGGCATCCTCGCAGTACGAGAAAATTGTAGAGGCGCGAATTCAGGATCAATCCCTCGAAGCCGTCGGCTACTCTGATGGGTAGGCGTAATCTCGATGGTAGGAGATCCTTGAGGGCTGGAGTCTCGGCTGGTTGGAGGTGTTCGGAGCATGGGTTGCGTTACCCAGCAGCTCCACCAGATGTCACGGTGTGAAGTCTCTGATCAGAAGTCACCGCGGGACACAGGAGTAACAGAAGTCACAGTGCGGCAGGAAACTAGAAGGCCCGCTTCGACAGAAGAACTTCAGTTTCTTCGCCTCGAGGAGACGAACGTCGGTTTCTTCGCCTTGAGGAAGCACACGCTCGCGATCAGCACAGAGGGAAGATAAAGAATGCAGCGTGTCAATATTATTCATTGTTTTCCATTTCTCCCCTGCTAAACGTTCGGGCGTCATAATAATCAGGCTATCATTAGGCGGGAAGAGTAAGCAGGCTGGCTGACAGTGCGTCTCACAGCCGGTCTAGCAACAGGCGGATGACCTTTCACTTCGGCCTGGCCATTGTTATGAGTGCCCTGTGTGTTAACCAATTCGGGAACGACCAGCACTCATCTGAGGGGAGAAGCATTATTTTTTGGCGCCGCATCGTTGCCCCTGCAGCACCACTACTTTGGATAGACGAATGTAAGCGCAAGGCTCGCATAGACTGAAGTGAGAAGAATTTTCGTGCTTGAGACGATATACACAATCAAGGACAACGCGTGAAAGGAAGTGCAGTCTGAACGCTGTCACCAAACGGCGTAGCCAAGCACTTCCAGTAAATGATTCAATCAAAGCTTTCATGGATATTCGCATTACGTGTGGTGATAGTCGCAAACGGTCCTGGTTAGTGCTTTTGAAGCGAGAGCTACACTAAGGCAGCCACTTGGCCTCTTCGCCGTGATCGCATTTTCGTCGTGGTCGCACCTTGGGAGTGGTCGCACTGCCCTTGAGCCGTTGCCTAGCAACCGCCACAGCTGGCGGCGCCGCTGGGCATGCCTCCTCACGAAAAAAACGTATCCACCGGGAAGCAAGCCTCCATCCGTCGGATGCCCAGCCGAGCGCTTTACCAACTGCACCACGCCCGGGATGTGAATAGCGCATCTTAATTCTCCGCTAGCGTGAGGATGATAGCAGCGCAGCTGGCGGCGCCGCAGTGTTACTTAATGACTAATTCTTCACTAACCAGTACTAACTAGTCATTAGTCATGTCTACATAGCCATCAGTAATAACAATGACTGGTATGACGTCATCACATGGTGACTTCAGTGGCTGTGATGCCATGTCCGGACATGACGTCACAACGGCGTCACATCCGTTCATGACTAATAACCAGAAGTTACGTCAGGAGATGTAACATCCAGGCATGACGTCTCGACTGGTGATGACGTAACCAGGCGAAGTTATTCCCGCCGGGCGTTCAATCCAGGCGCCCGTTCGTTTGGTGCTTCCTCTAGCTCCGCACCACACAGCATATAGAAGCAGACTTAGTGCAGAAGGAGTGAGCGGCGTTTCAAATTGATTTGCAGGAAAGAAAAGGGGCCGTATCTGTCAGAATTCACTGCAAACACCTTGCCCGAGTCGTAAGAAACAGTTGAAACCGGTGCTTAACCATGTGTCTTTCTTTTAGCATAACCAGGAGTAACAGCATACCATCGTTTGCAACAAGCAAATTCTAACCGTATCAACGGGCATGTAGCTGTCGCCACTCTGCTAGGCTTCACAAGAGCTAAACAACAGCCAAAGTTTAGAAGGCGGTGATGGTGGCTCCAGACCTCGTAATAATTTGCTCTGCTCCTGCATGAATTACCTTTACCGCACTTTCTTCTCTCATTATAACTAGTGTATTTATTTTATACCCTCAATGTACACAGTAATACACAGTACACAGTAATACAGTACACAGTACACAGTAATAATAAAGTGGGGGACAAAGAACAAGACAAATTACGCAAAAACCATAATACAGATATAAAGCGTAGACATACAAAAACTACAAAAAGGCAAAAATAAAAATCAATGCCCACAAAAAATATTATATTATTATTGTCCCGAGTTTCAGATGGTAGCACGATAGAAATGGTACAAAATACATTGTAACTAAGCAAACAATGTTAATACGCACAGTAAGTCATTTGTTGCATTAGTTTAATAAATTAAACCTTCGCCGGTCGTTTTAAAGTTACCAGTGCTGATAACGCTTGTAAGTGACGTAGGTGAGTGGTTCCAATCTTTGCTACTTTGAAGAAGAAACGAAAAGGAACAGTTTTAGGTGCTATAAGGAATATTCACTTTTTTTGAGGGAGTTTAGGCGAGATGAAATGTCTGGTGGTGGTTGAACCCAAAGAGGACGTAAGTATGAATTGTAATATTATATTTTATGATGAATACTTAGGCGACATATTTTTCTCCGATGAATAAAGTATAGTAATAATTTCATATTTGTAACACTGCGAGTCCTTTGGTTGTTGTTTAGTATGAATCTGGCTGAGTGATTTTAAATTTCCTCTAGGATTCTATGAGGTTAACATACCTGGGATAACAGATCGAAGACGCATATTCAGGTTGTTGACGAATGTACGTTGTTTATAATAATAGTTTTAGAGGTTATAGTTATACCTTCAGTATTTGATGAATAAATATTAAACTATATGCGAGTGATTATTCAACAGAATCCACTTGAGCGTAGCCGTGCAGATACAGAGAATCTCGTTAAAGTAATTGTCTTGGTTCAGCGTGTGACTCCAGGATCGTCGCTTGTGAGGGAGGGCTCTTTACCAAGTAGCTAACCTGGAAGGCTAGCAATTGATGGCGTGAGTGAATTTATAAAAAAAAAGAGTCAAAGAGACGACTAGAGTAGTTCTTTTCGCAGGAGCTAAATTTCTTGTCAGAAGAGGACGCAGAGTGAACGACGTCGCTCTTTCCATGCTTCAGGACAGCTCCGAAATCTACATCTGATGTATCTTTAAGTAAAATAAATTTCTCGTTTATATAAGGGGCCTACGGGAATTGGAGCCCCACCCAGTTTTCTTTTCGTTTGATGAAAGCTTTCTGGTGTCGGTAATCTCTGCCATGGGAAGAGCTGTCTGTGTATTGTGGAATCAGTTTCCTGCTGAGTTCTGTCAATCTTGAAATACAGGCTGCCTTGGCGCCGTCTTCATTTTTTCCAGGATATTCAGCTTCAAAGTATCCGCCTTTTCCCTATCGTTTCCCTGAGAGTGTAAAAAGATTTAACTCCGACATACCAATTTTAGGGCTTCACCTTCAGGTAAAAGATCGAAGTCTCGCAAAGAAGTCTTCAGACTCGTTCATAGCAACCAGAATGTCAACTATATATTTTGCACATTTTGCAGACCGCCGAAACTCTTCTCCACTACCTTTGTGAACGTGGCGGCAGCTCTCCTCAGGCCCCGTGGTGTGCATCGAAACTGCTGTTCCTTTCGCACTTTGTTCTATATGTTTAGGCCTGTAAGCTTTGCAGAGGTCAAACTTTGAGAAAACGTACTTTTTTGTCGCTTCGCAAACACCACTTAATTATCGGAGTGGGCACACTGTGAGCAGCTATGGCGCCGTTGAGCCGCGTGTGTTTAACGCGCAGTCCAATAAAGCCATCGGTATCCTTGACGACTACAAGCCAAGAACAACTGGTGACATCGTACGCTTTACGCGTTCAAAATCCTTCTTCTGTCCAGGTTGGTGGGAAATACCGGTAAGGTGCCAGACTTGTACCCTCGTTTCTGCACGCAGGGCCAGGATAATCATGGTGTCCTCTGTCCCTGGTGTCTTTCATGTACTGAAAGTGGGCAGTGCACCTCCACCCAGCTCCTCATTGATCACAACGCAAACAATCCCTTGCGGGGGTTTGTCTTGTCTCTTCGTATCTCTTAGGCGTATTTTCGTGAGCGATCGTTTTTTACCTGCTTATGAGCACCTCGTGTTCAACTTTATTCTTTTTTTCCTGTTAAGAAAAATTGCGCTCCTACTACAAGATGCGCTTGTTCTCGTTTGTGTGTAAGGTGGATTCCTTTTCAGCAGACTTGACGTGTCTATTTAGAGACTTTCGGTTATAAAATTTCTTCTTCTTCTTTACAGCTCAATATCGGCGTGTGCGATCTCGGAGTCTGCATCCAGTATTTTTATCAGTCCCACTACTCACGTATACTTCCTTTGCGGTTGTTCCTTGGCCAGTTACTTATTTCATCCAAACTTTAGAATGGTGTTCAGCGCTCTTGTCACACCTTTCGTGATTTAAATTTTAAATGCACAAAAGAATGTTGTGCGTGTTAGGTAGTTTGGTGCGTAAGCAACTAACGCTAGATGAACAAAAGCCTAACATTTCTGTTGGAGCTCGTAGCATCAAGCAGCCACGAAGGATATTACTTAACCGACCTAAGCGACCGCCTAAATGTTTATGCTAGCCAAGACTAAGTTTTGCTGAAGACCTTCTTTCTTCGGTGCCAAACTCTTCTACTCTTTCAGCCATACGTTTAGCTCTTTTTTAGCTACAGATGCCTGCTCACAAGATGAAAAGAGCGTCAACTGTTTTTCTTCTTTCTCAAATTCCTCACAAAGAGGTAATTGTTTTCTCCTTTGTGAGCCCGAGCATTACGGCCCTAAACATAAGGCTTTGAAACTCCAACTCTTTAGTTTTAGCACGCGCACTAACCTGTTCATCCTACTGTTACGTTGAAATAAAGGCGATAATCTTGGAAAGCACACGGGACATCTGTCACTCCCATTCTACGATCCAAGTAAAAGACATGTGCACGCCTCCCATGCAGTGTTTACTTGAACTGTTAACAACTATGAAATCCCAAGGAAATAAATATTATTTTTTATGTATTTATATACCTTAAAGGCTCTTCTAGGCATTACATAGAGGGAGCTAGACACCTGAAAAAAAAATGTTTGTAACAGGCACATAAGTCAAAATCGCACTTCGGGATCAGAAAAAAAAGAGAAAGACCTTTCAGGTGGCTATATTTTCATGGAGCCGTTATGTGACCTTAAGCCTAGTTATACACTATTAAGAAGCGAGCTATATGCACGCATAATACAGAGCAGTGGATGGAAGTGAACAACAAATGCAGCATTACACATCAAGGAGAAAAAGAACAAGGAATTAGTAGGTATGAGCATCGCAAAGTATTAGTAGGAAACTGAATAAGTCAGCTTAAGATTCAATTCCTTCCAAAGCCTTCACGAATGAAGCGTGGTCAGGTACAGTAGCGACATCTGTTGTCAAACTGTTAAATTTTGAAATGCCAAGTAGCAGTGGTAAATATCTAAACAGATTTGTGCGCGCCTATATGAGGTGTATTTTAAATGAATAGTTCACAAGAGAATATATGTGGGGCGCTAGTCAATGAAACGTTGCTAGAAAGAATGATGAACCATGACATAGTTTGTGCATGAAAGATAGGCGGGCATTTCGTCACCTAGTTTCAAGGGGAGATAAGTTATATCGTTGCTTAAGGCTGCTTACACTAGTCAGGTTGGAATAATTGTGAACAATGAACCTGGCTGCTTTACTCTGTAGTAAATGGATAGAGCTTGCTAAGTAAGCTTGAGGAGGGTGCGAAATGATGAATGCATATTTAAGCTGAGACAGGGCAAGTGTTGAATAGGGTAGGGTTTCGTCTGTTCCTTTGCTTGATACAGGATGCGCTTCAGAACCCTAATGTTTTAGCGGCCTTGTTATTATTATGCTCAATTTGAGTATTCCAAGTAAGGTCACAAGATAAATCTACTCCTAGGAATATGGATGGAACATATTCAATGGCATCAGCAGTGAGGTGATACTCTCATAGAAGCAGTGGGGCCGAAAATTCGCTGGCGTCACTAGCGGCTTCTGTTTTATGGGGGGGGGGGGGGGTAAACTCTCGGATAGCTAAAATGCATCCGTACCCACCCTGTAGAAAATACGCATGCGTTGTGCCTACCAGCCACATTCCGCCTCGAATGCTACCGCAGACGCCAACACATGCATGTATCAATTATTCACCAAAAAGGAGCACAGCTTTTCTCAATAAACGGTCATTATTTTCTGACCTGTCTTGACTGTGACATGATGTTAGACGTGACCCGGCTATTTGCGTTTCGAGCAGTACCTTAAACAGGAAACAAGAAGACGCCCCTAGCCGTCAGGAAAGATGGAACTATTCAAGCCGCCCAACCAACTTATTCTGTCTGGGAACATCGCAAGGAAGAAGGTGCTGTTTAGTCAGAAGTTCGAGCTGTTCCTGAATTCAACAGCGTCGAACAAGGAACCAAAGACGGAAGCGGCTAAGACGGCTTGCTTGCTGAGTGTTGCTGGGGCGAGGCCCTTGAAGTATTTAACAACTTGACTTTTTTGGAGAAAGAGAGCAAATATGACTATGCAATAGTCGTAAAGACGTTTGGAGTTTACTGTAAAGAGCAGCAGAATGAAGTTTATGGGGGATATATGTTTCGTAAAAGAATCCATGCAGAATGGAAACCCTTTGAACATTTCGTGCGCGACCTGTGAAAGCTAGTCCAGAGTTGCAATTTCGTATCAGTGAATGACTAGATGGACTGGGACAAAATTGTGTTCTGTACAAATAACTCGAAGCTCCGAGAGAATATGCTGAAACTGAAGGACCTTACGCTGCCTGAGGCAGAACAATCCGTAAAGTGCTGAAGTGTCAGCCCAACAGAATGAGGCCTGGGGCCAAACAGAAAGGCAAGTGGCTTCAGTGAAATAGCGCCCGCGATTCCGCTGCAGCAGATGTATTTGGGCACAAAAGCGGAACAAGTGTCCAGCTTTTAGGAAAACATGTTTTGCGTGAAAAGGAGCCAACCATTGCGCGGCCTGCTGCCAGAAAGAGCCAGCCGTCAATACGGTAACTCAGGGTGAGGACAGCTTAAAAATCCTCAATTTCGGAATCTCTACTGTCGAAAGCACGGCTGATTGGATTATTGCAGCCAAAGTGGCCAACCACAATGTTGCTTTGAAAGTGGACACTTGGTCTCAGCAAACTTGCTGCCTTACTCGGTCTTTCGTAAATGCAAAGCAGCGACATCATCGCAGCCAAGCAGCTCCATTCTTCATTTGTACAGTGGGGACGTGATTAAATATTTGGGAATGGCGACCCTACCAGCGGTCACGAATGACAAATCCGAGGCTTTCAACTTCATTGTGAAAACGAGAAACTTGGCAATACTTGGACTACAGGCAACTGAGACGCTAAGACTGGTATTGCGTTCAGTCGAAGCCGTCGACGAGTGAGGCAGTGAGTGAGTTAGTGAGTGAACTTTATTAACTGCTCGGGGATCTTTTCCTTCGCCTCTTCAGCCGAGGCTGACGAGCGGTTGGCGCCCCCAGTCCAGGGCACCACTGGCTTTCTCCAGTTTGCAAGCTCTTGTGACCAGGTAGAGCTGAGCCTCCGGGTCAGAGCTGGCCAGCAAAGCCTCCCACTGTCTTTCATTTGGGTTTTCAAAATTTTGTAGTTGATGTGAGCTGCATTCCCATGTTATGTGGTACAGGGTAGGGGTCTTCCCGTACCATGGGCACTCGTCTCTGAATGTCGTGGGATGCATCATGTGAAATATGTGTAAATTAATGAAGGTGCCCATCTGTAGCCACCTCATATCTATGGCCTCCTCGTTGCTGACCTTTTTATGCGGCTCCGGATATAATTTCCGCAAGTCTCTGGTAGTGTTGTAGTATTGTCACGAGCGTTCTGAGAAAATATTGCGGGAATTCCAGCAGCTCTTACAAGGTACCAGCGTAGCTCGTTCATACCGGATGCTTCTGCGCGAAGATGCAATTCCAGTGATACAGTCATTGCGACGCATTCTCTTGGCGTTGTAGTAAGCACTGCGAGAGGAGCTGCAAAGCATGGAAAAAGCCCACATCATTCAAAAGGTCAGCGAGCCAAGAGACTGGGTGAGTCAGCTGGTCATCGTAAAAAAGATGAAAATTCATGGTCTTCATTGATGCTTTAAATATTAACCAGTACCTAAAATGGGAACACTATCAGATGCCAAATCGTGATGCTATTGCGGCGGAGCTCACTGGCGCTAAATACTTCTCCCGCCTCGATGCAAATTCAGGGTTTCATCAGATTCCATTGGATGAGGTTACGTCAAAAAGTTACACATTTTCTACACCTTTCGTGTGGTATCGCTTCCTGAGACTGCCGTCCGAAATTATTCAGCGCCGGAGGCACTTAAGATTGGCACGTAGGAACACAGTCACGCAATGCGTGCTATGCTTATTGACCCAGATCGCTCTTAGCTTTCGTAGTGCTGTAAACAGTTTGTGAAACGAAGTAGCAAGCTGGCCTGACATTAAATCGAAAACAAATGTAAGTTCTCCACAAAGGTTGACTTCTTGGGGGACATCATCAGCCAAGACGGGACAAAGTGGGTACGAAAAATTTCACCACTTCGTTTATGGAAGAAACATCATTATTGAAAGAGGCCACGATCCACTCCTAGTGATTGCGGCGACAGGAATCGACAGTGTGTCGCCAAGGCTTAAACGTTTCTTTTTTTGCTTGCTGGAGTGCGATTATTCCCTACAATTTGCACCAAGAAAAGAGTTGCTGCTCGCCGACATGCGTCAAGATTGTCGCCAAAGTAATTAGCATACATCGCAGACTACCCAGAGGACGTAGAGGTGCATGCTGTTAGGGGGGTCACGGATCTGCTGAGCATCAAAACAATGAATGGACGTGTTGAGGCCATTGCAAGGGGTCCTGCTCTGCACTCTGTTATACATTTCATAAAAGATAGTGGTCGCCTAGTTTGCAGCATGCAGCCGTTTGCTGCAGAGTTGTCTGTCGAGGAATAAATTGTGTTAAACGGTGTCAAGGTAATGAAACCAAAGTCGATGGGGGTGGAAAGTTTCAATGTCTACATGAGGGTGATATGGACTTGAATAAAAATAAAGCAAGAGCTCGACAGTTAATGTTCTGGCATGGACTGAGCGATAGCGAGCGGATGCTAAAATACTTGCGCTGTCTGCAAGACATGTGCGTACCAACAACAATGCGAGCAGTTTCTGATGCAGCCAGCACGCCATTACCCTTGATATAGAGTCGGTGTCGATATCTTCCAGCACGGCGGTAGTTCTTACCTGTGCGTGTAAGTTCCCTCTGCAGTTTCCCAGAAGTTGAGCAACTTAGCGACACTACAGATTGTACTGTTATTGTCAAGCTAAAAGCAATATTTGCTCGTTATGGTATTCCAGTGGAAGTTTGCAGCGACAATCGTCCCCAATTCTCCGGTCATGAATTTGCTACTTTTGCATCCAGGTGCGAGTTTAACCAGGTTACTTCAAGCCCTGGATTTCTGCAATCTGATGGACGTGCGGAAAAAGGCATCCAAATTGGAAAGAGATTCTTAAAAAAAAAACTCAGGACACACAGCAGGACTTGTGGCTGGGGCTGCTTTCCTCCCTTTCGACTCCATTGGAGGACGGCCGTTCACACGTTGAGCTAGTGGAAGGCAGAAGACTGCGCACACTAATTCCTGATCTCAGCTGACAGCCAAAGATAACGGTTATCAAGCGAAAGCCCCTGGATGCTGGTACTAAATTTCTACCATGCCTAAAGAAAGGAGACGGGGTTAGTAATCGTGACAAGCAGTGAACTCGCAAAGCGCGAGTAGTGGGGCTGGTGGCACCGCGTCCATACCGGGTGCTTACCGAAGATAACAAGCTGCTCCGCCGCACCAGAAGGTACCGAAACGCGATGCTGGAATCCTTCTAGTGCAGCATAGTGGAAAGTGATGAGTCCGACAGTGAGTGTGAGCCCGTCTACGAGCAGGTGCCCAGTTCACGACTTATAGAGGTGGAGCAGCCATCAACAGACGGCCAGTCAATGCCAAAAGTACAGCCGGCCTTCATAAATAGAAGACATTCAAATGGGCTCCGTACATCACTGATGTTTCAAATTACTGAAAAACCGAGGAAGATGTAGAAGATTAGCATACGCAGTGCCTGCGAACCACATTCAGCACCGAACGCTGTCGTAGACATCGACACGTGTCTGTATCGATTAGCGGTTGTAAAAGAGCACAGATTCCCTCAATAAATACTCATTCTGTTCTGACTTGTCTTGACTGTAACACAACTGAGAGTAGAACACGATATATAATGCGTTAAATTGCAATATTTTGTCATTATTAGCACTGGAAAAATTATTAGTAATGTGGACGGCAGGTGAAAACCTCAGATTTTATCCGGAATTGGAAGGCATTGATGTTGGTTTCAAAATTTCGCAAGCCAGTCTTGCCGCAACAAGCCAATCCAAATCTGTTATGGCAGCAGGCGCGTTGGAGGCGCCGACCACACTTGTACCGCTACTGTTCGTTGTTTGATACCTTTTGCAGGGTGCTGTTTTCACCGAGCGCTTCCGCATATTTTGTTGAGCACCCACAGCTCGTGCGTATCGGTTCTTCTCTTGTAGCCCCTCCGGCGCGTTAGTAAAACGTGGAAACTACTGAAACATCTGTGGGATAACACAAACACAAACTCGCACCAAAGGGACTGCCTCGCCAGACTGCTGTACACTGAAGTCAAGGAACTGGGCGATGATAGGGTGGCGAATATACTGTGCCTGAGGTATCTCCCTCTGGGACCCTCTCTCACACAAAGTTCTTACGCGGGAGGCCCAATGCTTCGCTAGATGAAGATTTTAGCAGCGAAGAAATTCGTGCACCCTGCACGACCATCACAGTATGTCGGCTCCCGGACCGGATGGTGTCAAAAATAAGACTCTAAGAAACTTGGACGACGGCTCTGTGAACTAACTCAACGAATATATAAACGAACTATGGAGGGAGGGCTCTATGCCGAAGCAGTGGAAGACCGCGAAGACGGTACTCATCGCCAAAACAGGCACAGCTCCTAGCTTGGAGAATCTGAGTCCAATCTCGCTTACTTCATGCGCGGGCAAAGTAATGGAGCGTACATACATGAATCGAGTAAACACCCATCTCGAACTGACAGGTACCTACCCACACACCATCATCGGGTTTCGGCTTCTGAAATACCCACTCCTCGACGACAAGACCCGTTCCACCAAAGCCATCTTCGGACTCGACTTGAAAGCGCTTTCGACAGGGTCGCACATTCGAATATCCTGACCCGAGTCTCGCGCATGTACCTCGGCGAAAGAGCCTATAATTACGCAGAAGACTTTCTCTCTGACAGAAGGGCGCTCCTTGTAGCGGGAGACATCAGGTTTGAGGAGAAAACGCTTGGAAGCACCGGCACCCCGCAAGGAGCAGTCATTTTGCCCATGCTCTTTAACCTGGTAACGATTGGCCTTGCACAGAAGCTCGGAAAAGTAGGAAAACATACATCACACAATCTACGCCGACAATATCATGATCTTGGTGAACCTTGGCAGTGAAGGCCAGCTAGAGTCTTCGCTGCTGCAAGCTATAGATGTCGTAGCAAAATACCGGACTAGTACGGGGCTCCGCTGCTCGCCTAAGAAGTTTGAGCTCCTGCTGTACCGCCCCCGCAGAAGGGACGACCACCCAGCGGTCAAAAAAAGCAGAATATGAAAAAATCAGGTTAAACACGATTAACGGCGAAACATACCCATCGTGAACAAAAAATAATCAAAATATAGAATAATGTTTATTTAACATCTTGAGGATGTCGGGTGCGCCGGCAAAAAGCCTGTGGAAAGGCTTGACGAAGCCCACACACCCTACAGAGGCACTGCAGTGTTACTTAGCATAATATCACTTTTAAAACAAGAACAAACATAAAACAACCGATTTTTTATTATCTATATATTTGTTCAGACTATTTATTTAATTGATGCAGGAGAGTGTAGCTCAGCATTTGGTAACCATAATTGTTCAGATCTTAGGTACAAGCCATTTGGGTGTCGTTCGTGTAGTGTATATTGACTGTTTGCGTTGCAATCCTGAAAGCTTTATCACCAGGTAGTTGTGATTGTCTACAACGACTTCACACCGCCGCAAGAGTAAAGTTTCATATAATTGTGGCAAGCGGATAATTCGAAGTTCATTGAAAATAGTTTCAGTGTGTCCAAGACGGGGAGCATTCATAACATTTCTAATGGCGTTCTTTTGAAGTAATTATAAGCGGCTAATATTAGTAAAAGTTGTGGTACCCCACACCAAAAAGCAACACTTAACAACAGAAGAAAACAAAGCATTATACAATTTTTCTTGATACGCTTCGGCATAAAATATTTCAATCGACAGAAGATACCGACAACCTTTGACAGCTTATTCACCACCATATAAACATGATCATTCCAACTCAAATTCTCATTGAAAATAACGGCCAAGCTTTTTATCGCCGAGACCGTTTGGATGCGTAACGCACCAATCTTTAAACAGAGTTGTGGCATGTTTGTCAACTTGATTCGAGGCCTGAACAGCACAGCTTTCGTTTGTTCAGTGTTTATGATTAAAAGATTATTTGAGACCATTCTTGAAGCGACTGTAGGTATTATGAGGCTTGTTTCTCAATATTTACCAATTGGGCAGCTCTGAAAAATAAATTGCTGTCGTCAGCATAAAAGACAAAAGTTGGTAGATTACTGATACGGACAACGGCATTGACGCAAAGAAGAAACAGTAACAGTCCCAAGGTACTACCTTTCGGAACACTAGAAATTACGCGCTTGACATCTGATAAGCCATTGTTAATTTTTACTTGTGATCAAAAATGTTTTCTAAAACCATATAGGGAGGGGGGGGGGAGGGTTGTGGGGTTTAACGTTCCAAAGCGATTTAGGCTATGAGATACGCCGGAGTGGAGGACACCAGAAATTTCGACACCCTGGGGTTGTTTAACGTGCACTGACATCGCACAGCACACGGGCGCCATGCTTTTTGTCTCCAGCGAAAAGCGGCCTCCGAGGCCGAGATTCAATCCCGCTTCCTTGGGAACAGTAGTCGAGCGCCGTAACCACTGCGCCACCCAGGCGGGGCATTTCTGAAACCATGCTGACTTGGCTTTATTATGTTGTATTTGTCCCAAAAATGTAATATCTGTGTGAACAAGATCTTTTCGAAACACTTTGAGAAAACAGGTAAAATAGATATGGGATGGTAATTTGACCGATTATTCCGGTCTCCACTTTTGTGAATGACTGTGACTGGCAAGCTGCATTCTCTTGCGGAATACTGCATGTTCAATACAGCAGTTAAAAATAAATTCCAACACTTGATTGATTACATCAGCTACATATTTGACTGGGGAAGTTTTAAGGTCGTCTGTATCAGGTGACTTGCTGTTTCGTAAAGCCAGGATACAATTTTCGATTTCGTTAGCACTGATTGCAGGCAACAATGCACTGGAAACAACCCTCAAGTCAAGGCACTTCAAGGTATTAAAACTGTTATTCCAGGACACTGGCTGAGACACAAATGAATTATTTAACTCTTCGGCTAGTGGTTTCCCACTCAATCTTTCATTGTTCACCAAGATTTCAAATGCACTAGTAGCAGTTGTAACTCGATTTAAAATTCGGTTTGTTTTGCCGCACAAGATCGATCCTTTTAATCAAATCTTGGTGGAATAGTTTTTCATGCATTCTTTTTTCGCCTGACGAAGAAAAGACGTGACTTGCTTCCGGTATGCTTTAATTGTACAAGATCATCAGGATGACCTGGTTAGGATAAAGCGATTGTACAGGTCTGTTCTTGTTATTATCATTTTGAGGCATTCGGCGGGTATCCATGGTTTGCGAGCTCTGCGGGGTTTTTAGATGTTGCAAGAGGAAAGCATTGTTCGTAAATAGATTTAAATAAGGCAATAAACGTATTGTAAGCGTCTTCTGGGTCCTCTTTGTTTCGCACAATATTCCAGTTATGATTTGATAACGCTGCCCCGAAGTGAACCATTGTGTCATGATTAATACGTCGAAGGACGGTAAATGGGAACATACGATTTTTAGTACAGGAGACACTTTCAATAAGCAGGTATATTGGAAGATGGTCACTTATTTGGCCATTTACTACATTAGAAGTTAGACCATCAGCTTAGAGGTTAGTAAAAAAGAAATCGATTGCTGTCGCTGCTTGTAATCTCGTATGAACATTTATGACGTTAATAAAGCCGTTGCACTGCAGTATTGTCTCTACCTCTAGTTTATTAGATGAATGTTAAAGAAAATTCTATGTTTATATCGCCCCCTAAGAAAGCATCAAGATTATTCGATGTGATACATTGGAGGCATTCGTCAAGGAAGCAGGCAAAATTCAGGAAGTTACTTTTTGGAGGGCGGCACAATACAGAAAAGACGCTTTTGCCACTTTGCAAAGAGAGTATTTCATAGTCATCATGAGTTGCAGTGAAATCGGTAAGAACGCTGCATTTGATATTTCTATCAATCGCTATCATGACGCCCCCACCTCGTTTATCAACGCGATTTTGCACATGCGTGTTATAGTTTGGCAATTCTAAGGCTTCGTAACTACATTGATACCATGTTTCAGTCATCATCACTATGTTGAAACGAAAATTTAGTGCACAAAGGAAAGACTCAAACTCGTCACCTTTGTTACGCAATGATTGCGCATTGACGTGAAAGAAAGACATCCTTTTCTTTTTCTGAGCAGACGCAGGGTTCAGAGTAGGTGGCATGAAGAATTGAGGTTTTGTTTGGCTGAAAAGGGAAGGATGCGGGTTCATTTAGGGTGGGCGAAGTGCATTACTCACCCTAGCCCTGGCCCCTAAGTAGTTCATCAAGTGTACTTTCCTTTGAGCTGACTATCGCTAACAAGCCGTCAAATTTCCTCACCAGTACTTTGCCATTTCTGTGCCAGACATATCTGAAGTCATGTTGTTTTGCCCATTGCATTGCGTGTTGTAGTAGTTCGCGGTTTCTTTTCGTCAGGTTTTCAAGCACGTGCACTGTACTATCTTCTATTTTTTTCCTGTTTGCACACCACAGATCCCGGGTTCAGTGCTTTGCGAATCGGCAGATAATAGCAGGAATCATATCTGGTTGTGAGTATCAAGGGACAAGAAGTGGAAGCTGTGACAGATTTCCTCTTCTTGGGCTCCAAGATTACCTCGGAAGGATACTGCAGCCATGAAATTAGGAGACGCCTGCTTCTGGGAAAGAGAGCAATGGTTAGCCTTGACCGCCTAGTAAAGAGCAGAGACATTAGTCTGCCAACCAAGATCCGTATAACTCGTTCTATAGTCTTTCCAGTTGTGATGTATGGATGCGAGAGTTGGACTGTGAAAAAGGCTGACCGCCGACGAATTGACGCGTTTGAATTGTGGCGCTGGCGGAGACCCTTGAAAGTTTCTTGGACGGCCAGAAGATTGAATAAATCGATATCGTCGACCATAAACCCTGACTGCTCATTGGAGGGTCAAATTGTAAAGTTAAAGCTCAGCTACTTTGGTTATCTGATGAAAAGAGAGGAGTCGCAGGAGAAAGCTTTGATGTTGGGAAAGGTTTAGGGTCATCGGCGAAGGGGTAGGCAACGAACGCGATGGTTAGATGGCATCCTCGAGGCGCAGCAGATGATGTTATGTGATGTTAGGAAGCTAGTGAGAGACCGGAAAGCGTGGCGTGATATGGTCCATAGGGTCACGAAGAGTCGGACACGACTGAACGACTGAACTGAACTGATCTGGTTTTAAAGGCCTCCTATGTATGGCATCCACATCGTCACAAGATAATCAGCAAGGTTGACGACTGGGAAAGTTGGTAAGGATTCATATTTAACCAGCCAAAGGATAGTGGCGGTAGCTGACGCTTAGCAGCAATGGCATTAATTTGTCCTAGAAGGTCCTCTTTTTCAGTTTGAGGAATCCCATGAAACTACAGGTTGGCGCGCCTATTCCGCCATTCCAAGTTATTAAGCTGAGTTAGTAGTGATCCAATGAATTGTTTGAATTCAGTGCATTCTAGCCTTCCAATTATTCTCCTGATTTCTGTTATTTCTTGATCGTTTTTTTCTACACGTTCAAGCAAACCAGTCAACTGATCAGGCATGAATTGCGCAGCTTTTTCCATATTATCAACAGTTTGTTTCAGTGGCATTAACACTTCCTGTTGTTTGTTCATGGCTAGCAGCATATTCCACATGCTCTGTAGGTTTGGTTCTGCATCTGCGCTCTCAAACGGTTGCGTATTGGCTTTCGGCCCTCTGCATTTAGGACATCTCCAAGTTTTTCGATAGTCTTTTTTTTGACTTCAGTGTTGCTTCAGAAACGCCTGCACACTTTCCTACGTGGAACACAGTGAGGCATATGCTGCAAGAAACGCCATTTTGATATTCCACCACTGACTGGCATTCCGGACATTCAACATCATCAGGCATTGAAACACGCTTGGCAGCAGCAGCGGTCAAACAATTGACTAAAGTTGCGCATAAAAAAGGGGGAGCACCAACCTGCGACAGTACCGAAAATGTATCAGAAGTATGTTGTCGTGATCAATGCTGCCGCCTATGTGTTCCTAGATGCCACGGTGGCCGCTTTTTATTCTCGGTCAGTCGATGGTACCGCCGCCAAAT
>JAJIZL010014133.1:249923-311678 GCA_023969395.1 Amblyomma maculatum | reverse complement strand
AGTCGACGTTACAGCGTGTATCAGCGGAAATCTGCGACAGTACCGAAAATGTATCAGACGTATGTCGTCGTGACCACTGCTGCCGATAATGAATGGTCATCATCGAGACATGATAATCGAATTCAACGGCGTAAACGGCGAGACGGTCAGTAAGCTTATACACAAGACTGCCAATGAAATGAGATTACTAAAGTGAGTCACCAATAGGAGAAGTGGCACTAGGGAGGAGAGCCTGATACGATTCGTACACTCCTTTGTCATATGCCTCATAACATACGTGGTTGCCTTTCTCCATTGGTACAAGGCGGAGAAGAGTTAAATAATAGACGTAATTATACGCAGGGTATACAAGACGGCGCTTGGACTGCCAGATTCGGCTAGCATCGATCTCCTGCTACAATTAGGAATCCACAACACCGTAGACGAACTCGCAGAAGCGCAGCACATATCGCAGCTAGAAAGACTGACGACCACCGCAGCTGGACGACACATACTCCATCGGCTCGGCATTGGCTACTACCGTCCACAAGGGGAAAAAAGGCAATCCTGCGGAACGTCAGGGACGGCCACCGAGGCGCACACGTTCCGAGAAACGTACACCCTACATATAATCAAGGCAGAAGACAGGCCAGAGCCGCGACCCTGCTGTGGAACTTCGGAAGAGCGAGGGAAGCGTGTTTTGTGGACGCTGCCGAGTATCAGGACAATTGACGATACGCTGTCGCAATCGTAGACATGGGTGAAACGCTCGTCCATGCCGCCAGCATATATTCCCGACACGCTGAAGTGGCCGACGAATTAGCCATCGTCCATGCCTTATCTGATCCTGATTGCGCAATCGTTGGCAGCGAATCGCGCAAGGCAATACAAAAATACGCCCAAGGGAGAATATACGTGGAAACCCGCAGAATAGTCAAGGACTTGAAACTTCACCCGACCACAAGGTCGAGCTAGTTTGGTTCCCAGCACATATGGTGAACGTCTCTCCGCCTATCAGCAACCTCAACGAAGTCACTCACTCCGTAGCACGAGGTCCCGCTTACAGTGCCGGAGAGAATCATGGCGAAGACGAGGGAGAGAGAGTATTACGAGCTTTATTGACTTACCCAAAGCTTTCCACCTGGCCCGCCGCACCTTCCCTCCTAGCAGCCAATTATGCAGAGCTCAGGCAGCCGCGTAGAGGCAATTACAAATACATATCCTAACCTGCTGCACTACGATAGGATTTACCCCGACATATATGACACCAACCAATGCAAGGTCTGCAAGAAAAACATAGCAACACTTAAGCGCCTACTCTGGAAGTGCAAAGCACAATTGAAAGGCGTTAATCCCGAAACCCTCTCGTCCAGGTGGTCAGCCGCTCTGCGCAGCTCCAGCCTCAACGACCAATTCTGGGCCGTTCAGCAGGCCCTCATGGCGGCGAAGAGACAAGATCTCGACGTTCCCACGTGGAAGACCTAGGCTCGGTCGCGCTAAACCCTGCCGGATATCGAATGAAGTTATTCCTCCTCCTCCTGTGCCTTGGTGCGCGCCGTACTCGCGGAAGGGGTCGCGCGCTAGCCAGGCAGCAACATAAAATATTGGACAGGTATTGCACACTTTATTTACACAAAACATCAGTCTCGACAATGCGCGTATACAAATGACACGTTTGCACTTAAATATTATGACGGCATTGGCTAAACTTATGTGGATCCACAAAAAAGGCCTGACCTGGCGGAATTGCAGAACAACCTTATTTTCATTGTAATCATGTTAACACATTCATTAAAGAAGCATCCAAAAAATCTCAACTCGCCAAACGGAAGCATACTAAAACATTCCTGAATGTTCGGTTGTAGCGTCTTCACACAGCAAGTGTCACAGGCCTAGGATAGCTAACAGTGTCGCTATCGGTTGAATTGGTTTCGTAAACTCAGCTGACATTTTAGATTAGGGGCGAAAAATACCTCTGGCAAGCAGAAACACTAGAACTCTCACAATCCTTAGTAGCTGATACTGTCGCACAGCTTCTGTACCTTATAGTATCCCATAAAGTTGCTTCTTTACATTTATCGCTTTCAAATACGTCCTAACAGCCGAACGCGCCCGCAGCCGCTCTCTCAGCCGACTATTCAAATGGATGGAAGGGGGGGGGGGAGGGGTTTTTTCACGTGGGCAGAATGTTTCGCAACAAAACGTTATCATCTGCGTCTAGCGCATTTCTCAAATTAACCTGCGAAGTTAAATGTATTGTGCCCCATGTTTCTGTAGGTGTGGAAGTTATATTTGTATTAGGCCCAGTTCCACCTGCGTTCTACAGCTGCAACCGGTGGGCTGGCATTGTTTCGACGGAGAAAGCTCCTATAGCGTGGGCGCGGAACTCGTAATATGGCACCCCCAGGGCATCGTCTTCACTGAAATAGGTATGAAGTACAACTTGTCACCTTGTGGTAAACGTTTGATAGTATTTTTTGTATTTGCTACATCTTTCACCAGTTAGACATTGCGTTTAAGTGATTCTGTAAGGTAATGTGCTCACAATAGCTTTTAATGGGGGGGGGGGGGGTAAACGACGCAATCGTCTGCAAACAAATGGATATAGAGGCGATATAATAATGCAAGTCATGTATGTACATGGGGAAAAGAATCGGTCTCAAGACTAGGTACCCTGAGGTACACCCGATTTCAATGAGACACGAGTAGAGACGTTTCTTTTAAATTATAACTGTTTGAAAACGATCATGTAAGAAACTATTGATCCAGTTAATGACTCCAGTGGATAAATTCATTGCAATAAGCTTATAGATTAGGCGAAAATGAGAACGCGATCGCAGGCTTTAACGGAATCAATAAACATGACATCAATAGAATGAGTCAAATGAACAGATGGGTGGAAATCAGTGAGCAACTCTAACAGCTGTGATTCGCAGAAACGCCCACGTTGGAACTCGTGCTGATTAGAAAAGATGAGTTTAGAATTCACAAGGTACTGCGTAGCTTGCAATGCAATAATGTGCTCAAGGAGTTTACATGAAATGCAAGTGAGTAAGATGGCCTGTAATCTTAAAATAAATATTTTAAAATCAGCCACCCAATCAACATCTACTTGCGGCTGTGATAAAGCTAGGAGAACTTCACCATGCATGGTGGCATACCTCGACAGGTAATTTTGCAGCAGTGACGGAGCTGTGTGAACTTGACATATTCGCTCTTCGCTGTGTTTTATAGATTTTGTTATTGCTATCTATGCTACGTTAGTGAATGCCCTCTAACTTTCTGCCGCTGCTGCCAACCTGCTAGCGGTTTTGTTACATTGGCCGCGATGCAGCGATTTCGCCGTTGAACTAATTTCTACCGTGGTTGCACCGCTCTCACCGCCGCTGCAAAGTAACCACCTCCTCTGCATCTAGCGTGTATACTACCAGAGCAGTTCGCCGTGTGTAAGACAGGCAACTAGTGCTCATGCACGGAAACCGGAGAGGAGCAACAGATATAGAAGAAGCAGCAGGCACAAGACCGCCTCTAGCTGTCTTTAATTCCCAGTCAAAACATAGACGGAGGGCAGCCACCAGGCCGTCTCTACACAACGTTTAATCTCCGGTTGTCCCTGGCTATCGACGTGCCACCATGGCGCTCAGTCTCTACCGCCCGCTCCCAGTCGCAAACCTCTTTCTTCTCCTCCTCCTCTTCCTCCTCCCCCTCCTCCTCGTTCTTGCAGACTCCTGCACGAGTCTGCTACACACTCCGCTCCCTGAGGTGGGACATAGCCCTAAGCTGGGATACGTGCCACATCAGTAGTCTGTGTAACCACCATGATGAAGTTGGTACTGATATCTCGCTCGTGAACTCGTCAATGATGACATGAGAAACTCCAATAAGACCAGCATCCCACTTCCGCAACAGGACACTAATAGTACAGAAAAATTTGGATTCGTGCGGCCATGTAAGCACAGATACGAATCACATGCTGTAGTCTGCAGTCTCGCGAAGTTCCTCTGACCATTCTTCAGATATATACCCAGCACAAACTGCCCTGCGTCGTTGCTGCTTAGTTACCACCATAGATCAATCAACAATAATTGCTTGTGTCATGTAGGCGTCCAGTAATTACGGTGGCATCTGAGTAGTTTGTCTGCTGCCTGTGGCACCAGTTATGATGATGACCGCTATTAGGCGACGACCGGAGTACCAACTCTCAATGTATCAGACGTGACACCACTTGCTATGTTTGCAGGAGATCCGTTACTTTGGAGAAAAAGGTTCTCTGAAATGCTTGGATGACATATGCTTCTTGTAGCTCTGCTCTCCGGCACGAAGGTCTTGTTGTGGTTTCGTCCCACTTCATCATCATCATCATCATCATCATCAGCCTGATTATACCCACTGCAGGGCGAAGGCCTCTCCCATATTTCTCCACTTAACCCGGTTCTGTGCTAGCTGCATCCACTTGACCCCTGCGAACTTCATAATCTCATCCGCCCACCTAACTTTCTGCCGCCCCCTGCTACGCTTTCCTTCCCTTGGAATCCAGTTTGTTACCCTCAGCGACCATCGGTTATCCTCTCTTCGCACTACATGTCCTCCCCATGCCCATTTCTTCTTCTTAATTTCTACTAGAATGTCGGTAACTTGAGTTATTTCTCTGACCCACTATGCACACTTTCTATCTCTTAATGTTATCCCTACCATTTTTCGTTCCATAGCCCTCTGGGTTGTCCTCAACTTAAGTAGAACTCTCTTGGTTAGTCTCCACGTTTCAGCCCCATAGGTGAGTACCGGCAAGATGCAACTGTTGTATACTTTCCTCTTCAGCGATACCGGTAAGCTACTAGTCATAATCTGCGAGTGCTTGCCAAATGCGCTCCATCCCAATCTTATTCTTCTAGTTATTTCCTTTTCATGGTCCGGATCTGCGGTTACTACCTGTCCTAAGTAGACATATTCGCCTACTACTTCCAGTATTTCGCTACCTAATGTAAACTGCTGTTCCTTCCCGATGCTGTTGAACATTACCTTAGTCTTCTGCATATTGGTTTTCAAGCCTACCATTCTACTTTTCCTGTCTAGGTCATCAATCATTATTTGCACTCCCACTTCACTGTACCATAATTCTCATTCATGTTGTTCATCTCAACACTGACGCAACTCACAATATGACACAACACAGGAATCTAACAGAACACTGGATGTTTCCTACCATGTTCTTTTTCTGCGCGTTGGCCTTTCTTCTTCCTGTGCTTGTAAAAAGGTGCCCGATAATTTTTCAGGCTGTTCGAAGATTCTTTGACTGTCTTCAACTCTGCGCACTTAAAACGTACATGCAGCATTACACGAATAAGTTCTCGCTCCTATGTATGACATCGTAGACGATCTATTCAGTTTTCACCTCCGCATTTCTCGTAGTGTCTACAGAGGTCGGCTTGTCAACTAGAATCATTGTTGCAACGTCTTCTTCTCGTATATGCTTTCCAGAAGCCGCACTACTGCGCTCTTCGACATAGGCGGAGTACCCCTGTTCGCTGTTTCCTTGTTTTTTAGCTCAGGACCATCCACTGCGCTTCTATTCTTTTCTATTGGTAGCTTCTGGGAGCCTTGAGCGAGGTCGCTATATCCCATAGGCTCCTATTTGCAGTCTCATAACCCCGCAGGCCGATAGTGTCGATTCGTTTGGACGGTGGCACAATGTCCATGTTGTAAGGTACAGGATCGACATGTTGCGCTCGTTCGTAACCATAAATTAAAGCGCCGAAAATAGCCTTGCTTTTAAACAGCACATACGCCTGTGCTCAATATTCAGCGTTCGTAATTGACTTTCGTAATCGATGCTTTGTTTGCTCTGGGACAGTCCAATCTGGATCGGTCCCTGACTGCAATATGCTTCGCCCAAAGGTCTTTCCCACAGTACATGAGGCGCCATTTGGTGACTGCTGATATTCCTCTGGGCCGTAAAATCATCACTGCCTCGATGCCTTGTTGTACTGTGCTTTCTCCATAGATGTCTTTGAGGTTGACTCAAATAAACGGAAATCGCGCATCGGCGTGAAAACTGTGGCACTTACGACTTGCCCTTCTTTAAGCTCAATGACAGAATCGATGGTGAAGTCGAAGATGGTTAGGTGAGAATATCCGATAAAGCTGCTATTGTAGACGAAGAGCTGCTGCGTGGAGCTCATCTGCTGCCTTCGTAAAAGGACGGCTTTTGGCAGCGGGCGTAGGTGCCTGATGCCCTCAATTTGGCGGCTGCGGAGCCTCCTTATCCGTGTGGCAGTCCCCTTATACTCCTGCACAGCTGTGACGTATTTTGCATAAACGTCAACTTTTAAAGTATGCATTTTTTCATTCAGCACGCGGAGACCGTCGTTGCAGCTATTCTGGCGTGAATGAGCTTTAAGTAAAAAAATGTCCGCTGGTTCGATTTGAGTAGTTTGCATGCCTCATGGTAGAGCCGGGTCTGAAAATCTCGCTGAATGACGCGGTTCCTTTTGATGCGTTCCATGATGTCGCGTTGAAGTCCTCTTTGTCTCTTTCCGGTGGGTTCGGTGGAGGAGCTCCTGCTATCTTCCTGGAAGGTCGTTGCACGATCTCACATTACCCTCCCGGGTTTCAGCACTAAATATATAAAAGGAGCAGGGTACGCCCAGGCCCCCTTTATAGCTGTTTTAATCCCCGGTTAAAAATATAGAAGGAGGGCAGACACCACGCAGCCGCTGACTGCTTTTATTTTCCGGATGGCCATGGCTATCGATGTGGCAACATGGGTCTCTCTACCGCCCGCTCCCAGTCTCAGACCTATTCCTCCTCCTCCTCGTTCTTGTAGGTTCCTGCACGAATCTTCAGCAAAAGTTGCGCTGCCATCACATTGGAGCTCATAGCAGTAGCACAGAGAGAATGAGCGTAAGAAGGCGAAGAGAGCAGCGGAGACGCTCGAGAAGAGAAATAGTGCGCCGAGCCTTTTGACGTGCAGCAGGCCAAGTAGGAGGTGAGAAACTGGCCAGTTCGCCGGCTCCGCTCGGTTCGGAATCATGAAAAGCGTGTCAGAAAGGCTTAGACAAGCTAGGCTTATGCATTGGAAGGAAAAAGGCGGAGGCTACGAGCCTAAGAGCCCAAGCCAGGCAACCACACTAAACAGGACGTGCAATAAAGATCAACCATGGCTAATAAAGCTAGGCCCCAGCTTTCGCTGCATGTATCCTGGTAGAGCCGCCAATTTTTTTTTCTTTACGTCTGTAAAGGTCGCCATGTCTCGGTGTTGCAAATGCTGTGAAACGCTGAAGGACGACGAAATGTTAATCATAAGGAGGGAATGTGAATTTTGTTTTTAAGGGGCTGTATGTTCTTGCATGTGTGGAACGATCTTCGCTTCAATAAGGGAGTCGACTAAAAGGCTCAAACATTGTCAATGGACAACGACTAAGATAAAGTGCTAAAGTGCTGTGCTCCTGTGTGGAACGTAAGGAAAGCGAGGACGACGAAATGTGCGTTGTTCGTGATGGGCGGCGCTGGCCTGAAATTGTTCGTCTGCGCTGTTGTCAATTGCCCCTCTCCAAATATCTGTAAATACATCCACTCTTTGTATGTGTGCATCTACGTTACATTACTGGTTGGCGATGCGGGTTAGCCTACAGCAAGCACGGAACTCGGCAGCTGTTTGTAACTTCCCGGCTCTTTCGCCGTGCACTACGATGGGACCCGCACTATCAGCGTCCTCCACCCCGGCTATCATGATTGCCCACCCGCGCGATACCGGAATCTTAAATACATTGGACGGTGCTGATCTGGAAAACTGACTTGCTATGTACGACCACGTGAGCGCACACAACAGGTGGGAATTGACCATTTAGTTCCCTAATCTCATTTTCTACCTAGCGGGCCCTGCAAGGGTCTGGTTCGAAGCCCACGAGGATAAACTAACCAGTTTAGACCTCTGCAAGCGGAAGCTTTCTGACTTGTTTGGTAAGCCAATCGGACGACAGCTGGCCGCGAAGAAGGAGCTTGCATGCCGAAAGCAATCGTCCACAGAGTCGTATGTGTCATATATTCAGGACATTTTGGCCCTCGGCATGGAAGTTGACATCGCTATGTCAGAGAGTAATAAAGGTGATCACGTATTAAATGGAACAGCAGACGACTCCTTCACTCTTTCAACTTGCTCGTGTA
This sequence comes from Amblyomma maculatum, assembly GCA_023969395.1. Taxonomy (NCBI): domain Eukaryota; kingdom Metazoa; phylum Arthropoda; class Arachnida; order Ixodida; family Ixodidae; genus Amblyomma; species Amblyomma maculatum. Next base: position 303,536 of record JAJIZL010014133.1, on the reverse strand, counting down.
CCAATACTGAGGTACTGCTGACGAGACTCTAAAAGAATGCCGCTGATTTGAACAAGCGAAAGCCGCTGTATTTCTTCTCAGTCGAAGCGCCTGCCGAACACGGCTGCGATGTCGTCATGCGTGAACTCAACCCAATCTGACTTCGATGTAGACTGCTTGTCACGAACCCACCTTGACGCGCCACCGAAAGACTATAACGACGGCGCCTTCTTGGGACCGGTAAGCGGTAGCCGTTTGGTACAACAGCAGTGCTCAGAGCCTGAATTGAACGATTACCTGGACGGCGAGACAGTTTCCTGTCCTACTGTGTTCAGGCGTCATTTTTTATAGTAAGTGTTAAGAAATGACATCATCCTGAAGAACTTTGCACGCAAAAGGACCGCGCCGCTTCCTGTGCTTAAAAGCCTGAGTCAAGAAGTTCTACATGCTTTGCCGGATGAGCCAACAGCAGGACATTTCGAGTTTGTGCGCACGGTTCAGCGAATCTAAAAGTACTACTGGCAGCGATTACCTGCCGTCGTTGCTGATTACGTGAAAATATGTCTTGAGTGTCAGCGACGCAAGACTAAGACGATCAGACCATCTAGGCTACTGAACCTGATACCGCCCCCGATCATGCCCTTAAAACTAATTGGCAGAGATCTCCTCGGCGCCTTTTCAACTTAATCTGTGGGCAAAAAGCGGAGAATCGTGCCCTCTGTCTACCTTGCCCAATAAGCCGGAGCGAAAGTCCTGCCTAATGTCACGCGGCGGAAGTTGTCAAATGTGTTGTCGAACTAATTTTTTTTGCGGCACGGCCCCTCAGAAGTGCTCCACACATACTGGGGAACAGCCTTTACGGCGCACCGGATGCAAGCCATCCTGGACTAAAGTCATAGAAGCCACCGATGACCAACAGCGCACCATCTGCAGATGAACGGACATACCGAGCATCAGAACAAAACTATCGTTGATATGGATGCCACGAACGTGGACGTCGAGCATAAGACATGGGAAGACATCCTGCCATACGTGATCGTCTCCAATAACAACACTGTCCATGACACAACAGCGGCAGCATTTCAGTTATGTATGGCAGGGACCCACAAGAACACTAGACGGGATGCTACTGCACATGACGGATCAGGGCAACGTTGACGTGGCCGTCTGCTTTCACCTTACAGAGGAAGCCCAATGACTTGCTCCGCTGCGCATTAACAATCAGCAACCGACCAAAGCCCAACTCTGCAATTTGCGACGAGGCGATGCTGACTACAATTCGGAGGAGGAAGTCTGAGTTTGGACGCCGTTTTTCCGTCGTGAACTGAGTGCAAACCTCTTACGTGTGTACATCGGCCCATGGAATTTCCTTCGACTCATTAGGCAACTGCAGTACGAAGTCATTCAAGCTGGCACGACCACATCCCAGCGGTGCCGGGAGGTCCAGATATTATGCATGTTGTGCGCCTGAAGCCTTATTTCGCGCGTTAAAGGCACCTGATATTTTAATTTGCAACGCTTTTGTTTACGTTCTTCTCTTTTCTTTGGAAAACAGTCCCATTTGGCCTGGGTATTGTTTCGAACCTAAAGCCCATTTGCTGTCGCACGCTCCTTCAACTGCTTAAAAGAGACTGCTTTGGTTAGCTTGCAGCACGCCTGCCTTCCTGTCCCATTACGGCCGATATAGACCTAAAGCGTTTTTGCTAATGCGGCCTTATTTGGGATTCACGAGGGCTTGTCCAATTAGTTTTGATTGAATTTGCGCCTGCCCTCAAGTAACCTGCAAGGGACCGAGCGGAATAGCAAGCGGGTATAGCCTAGTGTTTCATGCCATGGAAAGTATGGTATACAGCAATTTAATAGAGTTGGCCCTATTTCAAATCTACGATGGCTTTCCTACCCAAAGACCATATTTAAGTTGCATCTGCTCTTAAATATTCTACAAGGCACCATTGTTGTCTGGATACGAGAATGGGCTCAGTGCTCTGCGTTAGCCCGTCTGTCTTCGTCCCTCTCTTTGTGACAGTGTACAATACCTAATGATACTGAGGAAGGTGACTAAGTGTCGAAGATGGTCGACAAAGTTTGGAGCACAAATGACTTCATTTAGATAGGCAACGCATTTTTGCTACATCATTTCAGCAGACAGGGCTTTCCTCAGCTTCTGGAAACTTGCCAGCGAATAGCAGAGAACACACACGGCATAACTTTACATTATTACAGTTATTGTGAGCGCTGTCTTTCAAAGAACTTTGTTGTCAAATCTAGTCTGCCAGTAAAAATTTCAGATAAACCGACTGCGATGGTATCCTTCATTAATTTGTGGAAGCGAGTAAATGTCCCTCTTTATTAAGGTAAGTAGCTAGCGTTGTCCATGTGCAATCAGATGTAATGCTGTATTTCAATTTGGCTAGCACGATAAGCGCTGCCCACAGAGAGTTGTGAGATTGAATATTGCAGGCGTATAGCCTCGCCTTCGGCCAGATATACAGAACACGAGTACTGATGTAACGAATGCGCTGCCCCATAGCTAGTGCATGTGGCTTTGAAGGACTATCATTGCGACATGTGTCGACCAAGAAATTATGGAGGTTTACCTCTCTAAGCCTTGATACAGAGCGAGAGCTCGGAGTGTAATAACAGGCTCAAGGTCAGAGCTCAAAAGTCAATTATCGCTTGGATAATTGGTAAACGCAGTTTAGAATGGGCTACCTAGTTTTAAACCTAACTGAAAGTTCATGGCTTCAATGTAAAATTGCCCCACTCAAAAACCGCGGCGAACTGTGTTGTTGAACGCCAGGTTAACCCGCTCTATTTTCTTCCTCGTGGTTTCAAAGCTATATCTGCAATTCTCTAACCCGCATGCTTAACTGTTCAAAACCGTGAATTGGTGGTCTATTGCGATCGTTTGTAATGTTTTCAAAGCTGGAACCAGCACAGACATATATAGGACAAGGCAGAGGAGGCAACACACACAACACCGCTGCACTCACACCTGGTCTATGTAGAAGAGGAAACAGATGAAAGGACATTTATATTTTTCCATGTGCAAGCACGTAATCCGCAAAAAGAGTAAGAACGCATTTATGAGAAAGACGAAGCTGATTTAGGTTATAACATTTAAGGAATCATTGATGCATGTCTTCTTATCTTTTTTAGCTTTGAAATTTGAGCTCTCGCTCAAATTTCTCTTTCCCGCGGTTGATAATGCTATGGTGAAGCCCAGAGATAAAGTGATAGTCCTAGCAATAAAAAGCTAAGTTGCTTCCCGCACCTGAAACCAACGTTCTGGAGTGCTTCCCGAGACGCAACTTAGGGATTGTCATGTTTCTCCAATGCATCTCTTGGCACCAAAGAATGAAATAGACTAGACTACGCCTACTGCAGATATCAAAAACACCATATAGGAATTCATTTTGCAAGTACCAGTTTTCCACTGAAGACTGGAGCTCTAGGCGCACGGACTAAAACAAATTGAGCGGAGAAGAGAATACCACGTTTTTTAGCCACATTTTCTGGCACATAAGATGTCTTCCGGAAGTAAAAGACTATTACAATCTTAGTTACCCTCTTCTGACAGATCAGTAGCCTTTGTAGAAAGCTTTTTCATTTTTCACCGAAAGAATTTGCCCACCTCCAGCAAAACCGAAGGGAAGCCAGACAGCCTTTAAAACTCAGCCTTCTTTGGTATACACCAGTCCATAAAATGCGAACACCTTTTCTTTGCAGTATTAAGGAACCCGAATTCGCACTTCTACACTTCACAAAAATTGAACGTGCCAATTCGTACGGCAAGAGAGCTTTTTTACACATAGCATATTCGCAACTGCAGTGCATGCTACTTTGCCAAAAGGCCAGTTCTAAATCACCGAATACAAAGGTCTTGACATAAGGAATTTGCTCAGTTAATTCATATTTTTAGACAAGGCTCTAAAACCACTCAAACGCTGACCGTACACAGGAGCGCGTTGAGGAGAATCTAAGAAATTTTAAATAACTACAAACGTCATCCACAATGAACACAACACATGTCCTAAAGCGAGCCCTTTATCTTTGGGCGAAATATCGATTGATATTAGTTATACACAATCGACATAACACAAGGTCTGATAGAAATACGCCGTTTTTGTACCAAGCAGTCATTACCATGTTGTAAAGCTTTTGTAGTAAGATACGCCTTCAAAATGGCAAGGAAAGGTTCGAGTGTGATACATAGAACGGGATTGTCCTCCACAATGTTCAGTTTGCGCAGCGCACAGAGACGCTCATCATGAGACCTAGAGTAATAAAGGTCCCCATGTCCATCGAAAAGGCTGCATTACATCAACACCGAGAACATCATTTCGACATAGATGTCTTCAGGGCCCCAATAAAGCTCTATACACAGAATTACTGCCAAAAGGCGCTGCACACAAAAAACATTTAGTCAGATCAGCACCTGTATATTAGAACAAAACTTATACATGAATTTTATGAAGCAATAAATTGCTAAGAGAACATGAACGCTCAAGTAAAAAGTCGTCATCAAAAAGCTTCCTCTGCCTAACAAAGTGGGGATAAATACTCACAGCAGGGCAATGCCGAGGGGAAAAAGACAAATAACGTAAGTAAAGCAATAACTCGAGCCTTCATAACTGTCGTAGTAGCTTGATTGTGGCGGGTGAAATCTGGAATAATATAGAAAATAATCAGAACATGAGCCTGTTTGCATAAAACGCAAGCGCGATGCTCCTCTGCGGCTGCCCTCGATAACTTATCCCAGTTTTAGCGGGTCGAGAGAATCTAACTTTAATATACGCGTGCTTGCCAAAGAACGGCATCCGCACGAAGTCCGGCGGATGTTAGCATCTGTACTCGTTGCAAACCGGGGTAGAGTGGCGTCAGTAAAGGCTGACTGCACACGCACCTTGACGCTTGGGTGGCTATTTGTGTCTCTGTTTCCGGTCCTTGGGATGCGTCGTAGATGACACCACTGCTTCATTTTTAACCTTTTACGGGCGTTTTGAATGTAAAATGGGCTTGGCAATTCGAGTTCGATCAATAAATGTGAAAAATCTCAAACCACGAAAGCGATAATGACTTTATCGGGATTGTGTGATTGCCGTTTGATAAAATATTAGGACACAAGTCTAACTGAACTGCGTTTGCACCGGAGGTGTCCGCACAATCTGTACGCTAAATATCCTCAAATGTGACGTAATTAACTTGTGACGTCACCATTTCTTATCCGAGCAATAGTGTGATGAAGTATATAAAGGCAGTAAATAATCAATACAGATTCAAGTTTCTACGTCAGAAGGCATGGTAAATTCTCGTTATAGTCACCCGCTTTAGGCAAACGCCTGTTTTTTTCAGCGTTAGCATTGTTAGCTCACCATATTGACATATGAGCACGAGTAAGGTTTATGAGAATAGGCTGAGAATATATGAAAATACCACCCTTATATTGCCTTTAAATGCCTTTTCGAAGGTTAGTGCCTCAAAATGCCTTTTTCTGACATTCGTACCTAAAATTCACTTGTTTAACTGCAAAATCTGTGAAACATGCTGAAGCCACCGTTTCCCTAATTGTGATATTTTATCGCTACAACTCATGAAATTTGGCTGGTAAAATGGTTCTTGACAGGAATGTGCTGCATTTTGAAAACGATTTGAATTCAGTTATAGGTTCATCCGAGCAATCCCCAGTTCGTTTCAGCTGCACCTAAAAAGGAATGACTGCATAAACCGCCTAGAAACAGATTACCTGGTTAAAATTAACACTATCCACCATATCTTTCCTTGTGCTTTACGGCTGCGTATTATCCTCATCAAACGTTATTTGGATGCATCTTGTAGTAGCACGCCGCGCTGGAATGCCACCAGTTTTATGTGCGTAGAAATACATATTCATGCCTACACATAAAAAGCGTTTAATAAGACTCATCTATTGCTTGTATGGAGACTGCACTTCGGCCGTCACTCCTGCGCTATATTCTATCGATCCGCGCTGTATTCCGTGGTCAGAATCAGTAAAGTTATTGTAAACGCATCGCTAAGAAACGAAGAACTGGCGGCGACGCATCGTACCTCATTATTTTCATATTAGCCACAATTCGTCCAGGCTTACCATCCATGCCAAAGCGAAAAACGAACGCATTGATGCGGATGTAGAGTACTCATAAACTAAGTTGGTAATAGTGTCCTGCCAACCATGATCACCTAATAGACGTGTTCTAGTGGAATTTTTACAGTTACCCGAAAATTAGGAACCGTTCTATGCGGTCCTTCGGCATCGTTTAATTTTTAATGGGCTGCGAATTTAAAGAAGTTCCCCTGTTTGTAACAATTTTCCTATGGCCTGATAGCGTATAGGGTTCATTTCACCGAAATGTCGTCGCTGCACCTTAGTTTGGGAGGGAGATTTAAATGTCTAGAAGGAAACAGGTTGAAACAAATATGCACATAATATCGCACAATAAATTGCGACCCGCCATATTTTTCGTAGCTTTTTCGACGATGTCAAACTACTTCGCTCGCCAATTGGTATTAATCTATCAGTCAAGCTGGAGGCCAGTTTACGATTCGAATTTAACCTATGTCATATGCATACACCCCAGTGGTATAGGCCGTTAGTAGTAAGTGTAGGTGTTCACAGGGAAGTAAGGAAGATATTGCGCTTTACTTTCCCTAAATATCAAAAGAAAGAAATAATATATAAAACACGGAATAAAAAAGTGGTGTTAAAGGCCCCGTCGCGTCTACTCTTAAAGCGAAGCTTGAGCGTAATCTCAATTTTTGCTTTCTTACTACAATAGAGTCTAAATGATACCCTTTTCATGTCATAGAATATTTTCCACTGTCATTACATTACATTCTCATATTGTGTGTAGAAGATATACGTGATGTCGGTGGATATGTCTAGCGCAGACTAAAATTCTTCGGAGCAACATTAAGACTGCAAGACACGAAGTAAATATTTAATGTCTAAAAAAATTGTTCTTGACAGAATTCTTTATGAACTATACAATCCTTTTGAGCTTCGTACTCTGACTTATGTGAGGTTTTAGCGGCTCCGAACATTGACGAAAAAAAAAAACAAGATCCTATTTTTAAACAGTTCTTTCAAAGTGTTGCTATAGAACCTGTCATCTAAATGTACACTTGTAAAAAAAACTGCACCTGTCCTATGTGGGAAGCAATCCTCGGAAGGATACAGGACGAGCGCAGCGACTCCTGCGTTTGAGTCACCGTAGATGAAACAAGTGATGTGAAAGGGTGTTTTGTAAGTCACGATTCCCTGCAGCAAAAAGTGGAGCCTATTAAAAAACAAGATCTTTACTCTTGTGCTCTAAAGCATTGCACAGAACCAACAAGGAAACAATAGCGTACATTTTTTAACCATTGCTTGAGCGTGCTCGTCCCAAATGACACGGAATGCCGCAAGAGTTTCTCTTCAGTTAGGTTTTTGCAGTAACCTCTATGAAAAATAAAATAAAACTGCAGTTCTACCGAAGCTGTTTTACACAAAAATGATCCTGCCACCTGCCCAACTTCGCTGCTTTTGTAAAAAAACTCAGAAAGCTTTCCGAGGATCATAACGAATTGATTTCTTTATTCAAAAGTGTTCTTCGAACCCGTATTCTCGACTTTGCACGTTCAAATAGCGGGTGCCGGGATCGCCTCTCCTTACTTGAGGCTATCATCTCGTATTTGGTAACTAACGTGTGGGCAAACCTTTCAATGCTAAAACTGACATTATCTTACCTAAAAGAGCACCACGGACAGTTACTGTGGTGAAAAAGCTTCAGTTGAAATCGATCAAGCTGACTTCCTACATGAGAACATTATAAGACATCTTGCGAACTTGTGCGACGACTTCACTTTTTTTCAAATCTAAAATAAACAGCTAGAAGGAGGCGGGGATAAGGGGATTTAATCCACATGATACCAATCGATGAATCGAAAGTGTACAACACAGAATCGTTATATTTTATAGGGAAGTGTACGAAAACATGTTCTACAAACTGCAAACCACCCATGGAATAAAAAGGGGGGTTTTGAAGGCTAAAGCCGACTTTAGCAGTAATACCTATCATGCATTCTAGGATACCTAAGGGTAAAGGCATCTCAATCTCACTTCATGCATAACACTGAACACGTTGTCGAATGCACGGGATGCACAATATTATTCCTGTTAGCTGTGTTTGGCAGTGCAAACGGCGAGGAAGCAAGGACTACCTTTATAAAACCACCCAGACCACAGTCAGCCACGAATCTCTCCACAGAAGCACATGCGTGGCACATGCGTGGCACATGCGGTGTGCTGGGCACCGACTCGCAAAAGCGGCGGGCTTTCAACTCTTCCATTTGACTGCTCGTGAATTGTTTTTACTGCTCCGTTATTTGCCCTGCTCCCAAGCAGGCGCCCTCTGCTCATTTCAGCAGACCGCCGATGTCCATGGAGATATATCACATGTCGGACGAGGCGTTCGAAAACACTTCAGTCTGTTTTTCTGCGCGGGACGGCGCTTTTCTCTGAGCTTCAGCTTGCCAGTCGAGGTACCGCCATCTGTACAGAGGCTACGGTGTACAGGGTAAAGGTGCCCTAGAGCTGAACATTTGAACACAGAAGGCTGATTCGATGGTCAGGCTAGTTTTGGTTTTAGCTATTTCCGGTATTTGGAACGAATATCCCTCAGATTGGTCGAAACTTACGTGAGAAATCTGTCAGAGAAATGACACATTCTGCTAATATATAGCGGGAACTTTAAATACGAAACGGTTTTGTCCCCTGCGATTTTCTAAGCAGTGCCGCCACGTTTCCGCGCCAATAAGAACTTTAGTATTGTGCCCATAAAAAATGTTTATCTACCTTAGTTTGTAATTTTGTTTCTGTCCTATTAAGTTGAGTGTAAAAATATATCACGGATATAAGTTAGCCTCTGCAGTACGTAGAAAAACTTTCGCGCATAGACGGAGGCGGTAGCTAAAACGTTCCGTGCTAGCTTGCCGTATGAAATTTCAGTCGAAGTCTGCTTCGGTGCGAGGAATTTTTTATTCTTTCGTCCGAGCTCGGCAAACGCAAGCCACTACATTATTAGATGATTTTGATTATGCGAAGTCACGCTTTCTCGCAAAAAGTAAGTCTTCGCTTCTATCAAGTGTGCGCAGAGATTAATAGGAATAGATGACCGCCTTTGCGCTGACTTACAAGGAAGATAACGTTGAATAGCCGGTAGCCATTGCGGCTCAGCGATTTAAAATCAAACTCGAGGCTTTCAACTGCTGCACTGTAGGTGCAGCGTTGGCGTAGCGGTAGAACATCCGCCTCGCATGCAAGAGGACCGGGGTTCAAATCCCGGTGCCGCGCCATTCTCCACCGAATGAAAAAAAAATCCGCGTGTCGATGGAATTGCATACACAGGTTTGGGGTGCGACCTGATGCCGGTGAACACCTCCGGCAACGCACTCCCTCACCAGAACAGGAGTTGGCCACCCTGGTGCAGTAATTGGCCGCAACCTCCTATGATAAGCTCCATAAAACCCCGGCCCTCAGTCACCAGCGGCTGCGGAACGACTGACCACGGCTGCGGTCAGACCTGTCACGCAGCAGGGGGTGCTAAGAAAGTCTGGCTCCGCTGGACAGGCCGCCATTGGAAACTGACCCTGGCAACGTTAATGCTAGAACCCTAGCTAGTGAAGCTAGTTTAGCAGTGTTGTTAGAGGAACTAGAGGGCATGAATTGGGATGTCATAGGGCTTAGTGAGGTTAGGAGGCCGAATGAGGCATATACTATACTGAAGGATGGGCATGCACTGTGTTATCGAGGTTTACCAGAGAGGCGACAACTATAGGAGTAGGTTTCCTTGTCAATAAGTATATAGCCAGTAATATAGATGAATTCTATAGTGTTAATGAGAGGGTGGCAGGCATCGTAATTAGGCTTAATAAGCGATATAAACTGAAGGCTGTACAGGCCTATGCACCTACATGTAGTTCTGATGACCAGGCAGTTGAAAGCTTCTACGAAGATGTAGAATCGGCAATGCGAAAAGTAAAGACGCAGTATACTGTACTAATGGGCGACTTCAATGCCAAGGTAGGGAAAAAGCAGGCAGGAGACCAGGCAGTAGGTGACTATGGCATTGGTTCTGGGAATAGCAGGGGGGAGTTACTAGTTGAGTTTGCAGAGCGCAATAACTTACGAATCATGAATGCCTTCTGCAACAAACGGAACAACCGGAGATGGACATGGAAAAGTCCTAACGGGGAGATTAAAAATGAAATCGACTTCATAATGTGTTCAAACCCCGCCATTATGCAAGATGTAGAGGTAATCGGGAAACTGCGATGCAGTGACCACAGGATGGTGAGGTCCCGAATTAGCCTAAATCTGAAGAAGGAACGGAACAGATTAGTAAGAAAGAAACCGATCAACGAATTAGCGGTTAGGGGGAGGGCAGAAGAGTTCAGGATCTCGCTACAGAATAGGTATTGAGCTCGAACTGAGGATGGCGACATTACCGTAGGGGCAAGGAACAATAATTTCAGAATATGATTACTGAGTGCGCGATAGAAGTAGGCGGTAGGATAGTTAGAGAGGATACCGGTAAGTTGTCTAAGGAGACGAAAGATTTGATTAAGAAACGCCAGAGTATGGAAGCTTCCAATCCAGCAGACCAGATCGAATTGGCCAAGATATCAAAGCTAATCAATAAGCGCAAGGTGGCCGATATAAGGAAGTATAACATGGAGAAAAGTGAGCATGCTGTAAAGAACGGGAGAAGCCTTAAAGCGGTAAAGAAGAAATTGGGCATAGGCAAAAACCAGATGTGTGCGATAAGGGACAACGCTGGCAACGTCATCACTAATATGGAAAAGATAATCAAAGTAGCCGAGGAGTAATATACAGATCTCTACAATAGCCAAAGCAGTCAGGACCGTAATGAGATTGGCGGTAGGGAAAAACAGTCAGACGTTCCTACCAGTGACGAAGGACGAGGTCAAGAGAGCACTAGAAACTATGAAAAGGGGGAAATCGCTGCAGAGGATCAGATAACTACAGATTTGCTGAAGGACAGGGGGGATATCGTGCTAGAAAAACTGGCCACCATGTATACGCAGTGCCTGGTGTCATCGACGGCACCGGAACCTTGGAAGAATGCAAACATTATCCTCATTCACAAGAAAGGGGACTCTAAGGACCTTAAAAATTACAGGCCAATCAGCTTACTGTCTGTTACGTATAAGGTATTTACTAAGGTAATCGCTAATAGGATCAGGACAACCTTAGACTGCAGTCAAGCAAAGGATCAAGCAGGGTTTCGGAAACGGTACTCTACTATCGATCACATCCATACCACCAATCAGGTGATAGAAAAATGCTCGGAATATAACCAGCCCTTATACATAGCATTCATTGATTACGAAATAGCATTAGACTCAGTTAAAACCTCGGCGGTGATGCAGGCATTGCGAAATCAGGGGGTAGACGAGCCGTACGTGAAAGTGCTGGAATATATATATAGTGGCTGCACAGCAACCATAGTTCTGCATAAAGCAAGTAACAAAATTCCCATAAAGAAAGGTGTTAGGCAAGGAGGCACAATCTCCCCAGTACTATTCACAGCTTGTTTAGAAGAAGTATTCAGAGACTTGGAATGGGAGCAGTTAGGGAAAAGGGTAGATGGAGAATACCTCAGTAATCTGCGATTTGTCGATGACATTGCCTTGCTAAGCAATTCGGGGGATGAACTGCAAATAATGATTGATGACCTAGACAGGAAAAGTAGAAAGGTAGGCTTGAAAATCAATATGCAGAAGACTAAGGTAATGTTCAACAGCCTCGGGAAGGAACAGCAGTTTACATTAGGTAGTGAAATACTGAAAATAGTAGGCGAATATGTCTACTTAAGACAGGTAGTAACCGCAGATCCGGACCATGAAAAGGAAATAACAAGAAGAATAAGATTGGGATGGAGCGCATTTGGCAAGTACTCGCAGATTATGACTAGCAGCTTACCGGTATCGCTCAAGAGGAAAGTATACAACAGTTGCATCTTGCCTGTACTCACCTATGGGGCTGAAACATGGAGGCTAACCAAGAGAGTTCTACTTAAGTTGAGGACAACCTAGAGGGCTATGGAACGAAAAATGGTAGGGGTAACATTAAGAGATAGAACGCGTGCAGAGTGGGTCAGAGAAATAGCTCAAGTTACCGACATTCTAGCAGAAATTAAGATGAAATGGACATGGGCAGGACATGTAGTGCGAAGAGAGGATAACCGATGGTCGCTGAGGGTAACAAACTGGATTCCAAGGGAAGGAAAGCGTAGCAGGGGGCGGCAGAAAGTTAGGTGGGCGGATGAGGTTAAAAAGTTCGCAGGGTTCAAGTGGATGCAGCTAGCACAGAACCGGGTTAAGTGGAGAAATATGGGAGAGGCCTTCGCCCTGCAGTGGGTATAGTCAGGCTGATGATGATGACGTAATTCAACTCATTGATGCGTGTAAACACCATAAATAGGCCTGTGTAGTGCGCCAACAGCTTCTGGGACAAACCATGCTTACGGAGAGGTGTCCAGAGCCACACTAAGTCGCCGGGAAGATAGGAGACATCCTGATGCCGACGATCATAGCGCTGCTTAGAGCGGTCCTGTGGGACCAGAGTGCGCAATCGGGCGTCCCGACGAGCCTCTTCAGTGCGGCAAAGGGTGCTCGGAACAGAAGGCTCGGTGTCGAGAGAGAACGGCAAAATGGTGTCTAGAGAACGTCGAGGCGAACGGGCGTAGAGGAGGAAAAATGGACTGTAAGCAGTTGTCTCATGCTTCGAGATGTTATATAGCGTAGGTAATGAATGGAAGCACGTCATCCCAGTTCTCGTGCGGCGAGTCACCATACATCGCAAGCATGTTCGTTATTGTCCGGTTTGTATATTCAAAGAGGCCATTTGTCTAGGGATGGTACGGCATAGAGTGACGCAACTGGCAAGTACAATAGTGCAGAAGCTGTTCCACAACATTTGCGGTAAACTGGGGGCCTCGGTCGCTGATAATGACACGAGGAGACCTATAACGGAGGACGACAGCGTGAAGTAGAAAGAAAGAGACGTCAGCTGCGGTGGCGAAAGGGATGGCGGCAGTTTCACAGTAACACGTGAGATGATCAACGCGCACGACGACCCAACGATTGCCTTTGAACGAGCGGGGAAACGGGTCTATGAGTTCAACACCCACTTGCTCATTTGGTGTGATCGGTGGTGTCACCAGATGTAAGTGGCCCTGCGGAGAAGTCATGGGGACCTTGAACAGCTGGCACTGCACTCAGGAGTTCACTTAACGCTGAGTCGCTCGACGCAAATTTGGCCAGTAGAAACATTCCTTGATGCGGGTAAGAGGCCTGGCAAACCCCAAGTGCCCAGCTGTAACGTCATCATGCATAGCGGGGAAGAACAGAGGAGTAGAGGCTAGCCGGAACGACTAGCAGAAAGCGCGTACCGCCAGACGAGTAATTTGTTCGATACAGCAAACCATTGCGAATGCAGAAAGGGTTCGCAGATGCCGGATGACGAGCTGTTTCAAAACGTGATACGAAGTCTTGCTCTTTTCGTTGTTCTCATTGGAAAGTGGCAAAATCTGGAAATGTTAGGGACACGGCTGCAAGATGGTCGTCAAAGTTGCCATCGTAGAGGGTAGTTGCTAGAGACAGTTGCGAGAGGCAGTCAGCGTCAGCGTGTTCGCGGCCACTTAAGTTGAACTCCTGAAGGCGTAATGTCCAGCGGCACAACCGACCGCAAGGGTCGCTCAGATTCACCAGCCAGCAAAGCGAATGATGATCGGTGATGACTGTAAAGGCAAGTTCATGAAAGTACGAGCTAAACCACTGTACTCCAAAAACGACGGCAAGGTACTCTTGCTCCGTCACGGTATAGTTGCGTTCAGACTTGCTAAGGATGCGACTTGCGTAGACAACGTGTTGGTTTCCGTCATGCCGTTTTATGAGCATAGCACACATGCCGATGCCACTTGCGTCCGTGGGGAGTTCAGTGGCAGCTGTCGGACTGACATGACGCAGTATGCATGGGCCGAGGGCTAGGCGTAAACTGGAGCGATGGAGCGATGGCTAGGCGCAAGCTTAAATGTAAGAGGTAGGTAGATGTACAAACAGCTCCTTCGATGTTGCTGGCAAACCTTGCTCTTGCTTGTTCTTCTCTACCCCCTTTCGAATCGTGTCACTGAAAATCTCGATTCGAGCCTTCTTGCTTGAACAGCAAGTAAAGCGGTAATGTTCGTCTCCTCTTCTTGAGCTAGACTGCGCGATTTGTTTCTGACGCGTATGAGAGGAGGGGACGGCATTAATCTGGCGGCCTATAAATATCCGAGCATGGTTTCCAGGGTCCCCGTAGGTTCTGCCGAGTTGCGTGACATACAGAATGCCGAAGAAAATTGACGAATGTGCTCCTCTTCCTACCTGCCTGGACCGGAACGCTTCCTCACAAAGTGAGTCGTATTCAGGAGGCGGGGATATACACATCGAATGTTGACATGATAGTGTTGAAGGGTTAATCAGCAAATTCACTGTGGTTGTCCACTGGTTATGGCTTTTGATTACTGAACTGGTATTGTGTTGTATTGTATTGCTCTTAATGGCGCAAAAGCAGTCAAGGCTATGATGCGCCAAGCACATGGTTGGAATTTCTGTTTCTTGTATTACGCTTCGCTCATTGTACAGTTTGTGTAACAGGTTTCCTTTCTGCAGAAAACTCAAATCACAAGACAAATCAACAAGTCCATTGTCTCCTGAAATTAGTTTTGGGTGGAAAGGAATGTGTTCTGTGTAAAATAGGGTTAAATATTTTTTCCTTAGTGTTTCTAGTTGTTTAAAGAAATCTGATTTCAGCGGGAATCGGACCAATACCCCTTCGATCCGTTTCAAGTGCGCGAACTCCTCGGCCACACCTTTTTTTTTGTTTTCCTTTAATAAGCGTGATAAATCCATCGGAAGGAAAACTAAAACAGCTCAAGCCTGAAACCATCGGGCTGCTTATGTAAGCCCGCTATAAATGAGATATACCCCGCCATAACAAATGTCAAAATTTCGGTAGGCTAGCAATTAGATAGTGCGTCAGACTCATATATGCTTTCATTCCAGACGTTTGCCCCCAGGCTTAGTGAAAGAGGGAGCGGGAATTATAAGTTAGGAGTGTAAATTGGTATCGTTTCCCATAAACTTATTTGGTAGTGTACACTTCCGGTAGTCACATTCAAGGTCTGACCGCAAGCCTACTTTCCTTAGGTAGCACAGTCTCACGGATTCCGTTGCTGGGAATATGCACAGCAGGTGTTTCATTTCACACAGTTCCAGTGAAGCACCACAATACTGACATTTATCGGTCACTTGAAGCCGTTTGTCATGCCAGCGATAACAACCGAAGTCAGAGCCGCTCCTGCCCGCCTCCGCATCGCAGACAACGTTACTAGATACTCTTCTAGTTCTCAAACTCCGGCGAGTGCTCTTTTCAAAGCGCGTGCGCGTGCCTCCAGCCCGGCCGTGGCCCGCAAACCGCAGCGCAACGTTATTTTTGGTGCCAATGTGGTACTAGGCGCAGCGAACGTAGAGAACAGCACGTTGTGCTGGGTGCCGGGCTTGTCCTGCACCAGCGTGCTCGGCTGGTGGAGGAGGAAGAGGAAAAACATTTATTCTATACTTGCTTAACTTCCTGAGTGGATCCCTCAGTCCAGGGTTCCATGTGCCGCCTCATTCCTACAGGCCCGCCAGACCAGCTGTCGCTGGTCTTGCGGGTTGTTGCGAATAAAATGGTCTGAGAAAGAAATAAATACACGTTAGTCCATAAGTCCATGGGGCACTGCAATCCTCTCGGCCCGCTCGATTATCCGGCGTTGTTTGGTCAGCTCCGTGCGGGACAAGGCATCTTCCCAAGATGAGAGGGTGGGGTGAGCTATAGGTGGAATGCCGCCGGGTGGCTTTGGGCAGGCCCAGGCAGAATGATATAGTGTAGGTCGGTGTTGTTGGCAGGTGGGGCATTTTTCTGGGTAGCGGGTGAGGAAGAACAAATGTTTGTGGTACAGATTTCTATACGTGAACCTGCAATTTTCCGCCATGCCACAACTTCGGCCTTGGTAAGTGTTGTGTGCGGCGGTGGCAGTGTTCTTTGTGTACGGTAATATAGTGTAATGTGGTTGTAAGACTGTAGAACTGTGCTGGCGTCCTCTGTGTCTACTTCCCCCTCCGCTTCCGTCGACAGCGCCCAGAAGGTTGCTTCTCGGGCGATCGCGTGCGCACTCTCATTGTCAGGAAGGGAGGAGTCACAAAGAGTCCAAACTATTTTAACAATGAGAAAAGTATCACAGTTTATAGGTGAGAACACGCATGAAGCGTTTGCGCTTGTATGCGCGGTTGTCGCGCAGTGTTTGACAGTGAATCATGCCACGTCGTTTTGTGCGTGCCGGGTTGCAAAAGCGCCTGCGATTCTCTGCAATTTGTTGGAGAGAAGAGACATTTTTTTAGGCCACCTCGTGACGCTAAACGCCTGCAGCTGTGGGGGTGCGCAATACAAAGGCCGGACAAAAAGCTTTCGAGCTCGTGCTTAATTAGCGACCTCCATTTCCACGATGAGGATATTTCTAAAGTGTTCGAGCACAACATTTGTGGAAATTTGGTGACGATACCACGCGACAAATGGCCCCTGAAAGACGAAGCCGTGCCCCGGCTCTTCCCGAATTGTCCAAAGTACCTTTAAACCGGCACGGAAACGCAAAGCACCGACTCGCAGATCTTCACCGTCCACAAGCAAGCGCCAGAAAGAACAAGGTGAGCATGTGTTCGCAGCATTCAGAGATAGCTCCGATGAAAACAGCTTCTCAACAGACATCGGCGTGCCGCTAGAAAACAGCGAATGTTTGTTTCCCATGCTGTCTGGCTTGACAAAAGAGGGACAGAAAATTCAAGGTTGTTTTGTTGACATTGTTGAAGGAATGCCAGTGTTATACAAGCTCAGCATAAAGAACAATGTCCCACATGTGGAGCTGTCTGTGACACTGTCAGAGGACTTGATTTTGTTTGTCTGTGCGAAGGGTAGGTTTGTGTCACGCAGTGTATATGCCGTGAAGCAAAACATTGCTTTGAAGTCATTTGATGATTTGAAATGCTTGATCGAGTACATGGAAAAGCTGAAGCCTTGTCAGGGATGCCCTGCTAAAAAGTACCCCAAAATCTTATCGTCAGTGGTAGCAAGGAAGAAAGGCGAAGCGTGGAGGCGCAACACATGCAATGTATTGAGCCTTAACGCTACATGTGCTCAATGCCTCAATACCGCACCTTGGACAAACTTCTTTCGCAACGGACAAAGCAGTACAAAGAAGGGCACAAACAGCGGAAGCCTTGCTTAAAGTTGATGCGTCGCAAAGTAATTCGTACTACATTAAGGCGAGAAAAGCCGAAAGAACTTGCGTTAATGAAGAGGACGCTTAGTGAAATCACAGAAAAGGCAATCGACAGCACTATTCGCGTCCTTCCAGCCAGGTAGCAGCTAGCCTTCAAGACAGCTTTCATGGCAGTCAAGCAAAGTCCAAACACGGAAGGCGGTATGACGCCAAGTGGCTGATGACATGCCTGCTACTGCATATTTCAAGCCCGAAGGCCTATACTTTGATTGCGGACATGCAGCTGCTACCACTCCCATCAAATGCTCGCCTTCGCCAAATTATAAAAGGAATACCATGCAAATATGGCTTTAACCAAGTAGCCCTCAACAGCATCAAGACCCATTTCTCCAACAAGAGCCACTTGAGGCGGCTCGGTGTATTGCTACTGGACGAGGTGAAGTTAAAGCAGGGAATTTCCTTCAATGAGACCCCGTGTAAAATGGATGGTTTTGTCGACTATGGTGAAATTACAGCACCAAGCACAAACCAACTTGCCGACCATGCATTGGTGCTGATGTTTGTACCCATGTTTGAAAATTGGGTGTAGCCAGTGGCAAGCTTTGCGACAAAAAGAGCACCTCCCGGAAACGTCCTTGCCGAACTTCTAATGAGTGCTATCCTGGAACTGCACAAAAACAATACGTCAGTCCTGGCTGTGATCAGTGAAGGTGCAGGAACAACAGATCTATGTGGAGCCAATTTGGAGTGTCGGGAAAAATAGATGCCCCTCAGCACTTCACTGAAGCGCCCCGTCCTGTCTCTCTTGTCTGATTGTGGTTTCCCTGTTGCGCTTTACATACATTTACGAGCATCAACCAACTAGCCCCGCAACGCATTTTATTGAACATCCATGCGAGCCATAACAAAACATTTACTTCATATGTGATGTTCCCGACATTATCAACTGTATACAAAATCACCTCCGGAAACACACATGGAATGGTAAGAAAAAATCATGTGCAAAGTTTCAGTGCAGTTTCACAGTTTGATTCCGTTACTTTCAGGCAGGTGACCGGTGCACCAATTTTAATCATTATGTCACCCTGTATGAAACAGGGAAAGGTAAGCATGTACGGGTTGTGCCGAAGCTGACCAAAGCAGATGTTACCCCTGATAACATGCTTAAAGTGAGCATCAGACTTGCCACACAGGTAAATCATGCCTTTTTCCGAGCGTGCTGTTTTTTTTTTTCTGTACTGATATTTGAAAATAGCATTTTTACAGCTGTTTAGCCGTGCAACATCAATTGGGGTACGGATGTACAGGGAAACGAACGTCGCTGGCTTGGAAGACTCTGAAGACACGGAAACCTTCACAAGGATGCTCAATGACGTCTTTGATGCGCTCAACATCAAGCTTCCATTCAGAGGAATCAGGCATTATACTGGAGAGATACAGGCAAGCATCTCATCTTCCTAGAGCTAACGCTTGACATACCGCCGCTTGACTTCACGGTTTATTCCTTAGTCACACAATATTTTGTCAGGTCATCAAGCAGTTCTTGGAACTCTTGAATACGAATAAGAAAAACGCAGTCGAAAAGGGCACGAAACTGTTTGCCTCACAAATGTCAATGGAGTCCCTACGTGCCACATTATCGTCGATGCTAGACATTATCAGTTACCTCTTCGACAAGGGCGCAATTTACATATTGACCGCCAAAGTTTAACCATGACCCTTTGGAGGTAATAGAATGGCTTTGTTTCAGTTTTCCTTGAATGTTACAGACATGCACTACTTATTATATAATGCTTGTTTTCGTTTGTAGCGGCATTTTGGCCTGGCACATTAATTTGGAGGTGATGAATCCCATCCTACGGTCGTGAATTTCTCGCAGATATTTCGCCTGCTGAGCGTGTACACACCCATCAAAACAGCGCTGCGTGGAAGTGTTCAAGGGGAGCGAAATGCGGTACTGGTAGGTGTGGAAGAAACATTGAAGGCCGCTGGAATGGCATATCGCTCGAACAGAGCTGGCTTGCAAAGTGAAACCGAGGCTAGGGTGTTAAAAATTACTTCGTTTCCATTGTTCCTTCCTGAACAAACGAATGATAAACACAGATACTACAGAGGTTCTGTAGAGGAGAGTGTTGTATACTACTTAGCCCGATATGTAGTATATGAAGTCGGCAAGCGCACAGACTGCCAGTTGTGTCTGCAGGACATAAGTTCAGCATCTCCAGAAATAGGTTCCGACGCATATATGACCACATATCGGAGCTTCAAAGAAGGAACCCTAAGGCATCCCAGCAGGAAGATGCTGCACTTTAGAATGAGCCAATTTCACTTTCACTTGATGAGGACGGTCTCTATGGCGACCTATTTTGGAAGGTCCTGGATGATTTCGATGACTGTAGTCTAACGCGGCTGGGTTGTGATCAGCACAAGTTCACGTCCACGTGCCAACTCTTGTAATTTTTTATTGTAACGCGGATGCACTTTTATGCAAGGGATGTGAATCGCTGCCTAGAAACCAGTGAGATAGTCGCCATCGCGAGTAAGAAAGCTCGTCTGTTGTAAAGCGGTCTTGACCAATTGAAGTGTGTTTGTGCGTCCTTTGTGCCTCGCAATAAATGTGCTTACGTCACTGGGAGAAGCAGTTTGCTTTGCTTATTTTCGTTTTCAGTATTTACCGTACGCAAAGAGCGACTGTGAAAGATTGTTCTAGGCAGCCTCGCCCCTTTTGCTTTCTCGAGTTCATCCTGCTAAATTATAGCCTATCCCCAGTGTCTGAGTAGAGCCCTAATGAGTAGCAAAAATATGCACAACGCAATGCATGTCACAATTTAAAGCAATCTACGCGATTTTCCAGGCAAGCCGTACTCGCTTCGTGTTGCGCTGCTCGTGGCACTGGGCTAACCTAAAGTCAATTGACAAACTATCAAGGGGCTTTAGGCTGGATGGATGGATGGAATATAAGAGCGTTCCCTTTTAAACGGCGTAGTAGCAGTAGCTACCATGCTCATTTATCTCCCTATATCTTAATTATTGATTTAGATTGGTTAACTAAACCATCATTCTATTTATTAATTTTTTTATTCTGCATTACTAACATTATGTCACTTCTCTGCTTTTAAGCCACCAATCTTCCAGTCGTTTTTGCTAGTTTCCACCGCCGGTTCACTCACCCGGCCACTGGTACCTGCAAACCCCAGAGCTTCAGGAACAGTGACTGCGCCTGCATCAACTTCCGGATGGATACCATTACATTCGAGTATAATATAGTCAATTGTTTCAATGGAGTTACCACATACAGCACATGCGTCATCTTCATTGTTAAATTTCTTTTTGTAGGTGCGTGTTCTTAGGCACCCGGATCTAGCTTCAAAAAGTAGGGCACTGCCCCTTGAGTCATCAGAGAAAGCTTCCTTCCTGATCTGCATTTTCCACTTTAGGTATAATTATACACTCTGTTTCTTTTCCATCGAATGTATCCAATTTTTACTGTTTTTCACCTGTTGCTTATGCTCTTTATTTCTCCGTCCCAGTGACTAACATACTTACTAGTTAGTTGCCTAGTTCTTTTTCTCCATTATGTGTCTACGCATTTTAAGTAAAGGTATTTAAATAATTTAGCTGCCCATCTGTTACTGTCCAATTGCCTCAGGCGTTCCTCCATAGAATATTTTACTCTGAGCTTCCGTACTTCTAAAGATGCCCAGCGCATATCTCCCTGTACCGCCTCATTTGTGGTTTTGCCGTGGGTACCTAGTGCTAATCATCCAACGGCTCTCTGATTTATTTGTAATGTCGAATGTACCTCTGATTTTAGGCACAAAACCGCATTTCCGAAAGTAAGTGCGGGCACCATAAATTCTTTCCAAATACCCCTGAAAACCTCATACCTGTTGTATACCCACAATTCCGTAAGCTTCATTATCCCGGCATTTCTTCGCCCTTTAGGTCTTAAGTGATTGCTCATGCTTTCCAATGTATGCCAATCCTTCGGTTACCCATACCCCCAGATATTTATATTCTGCTACTCTGGGTATTTTATGGCCTTGTATTTTAAGACCCTGATGAGTTGAGCCGTTGAAAATCATCAGACCCGATTTATCCGCGCTAAAACTGAAGCCTAGAGCGTCCCCTTTGTCTCCGCAATACGTAACTAGAGTTTGCAATTCTTCTAGACTCTCAGCTAGGGGCACAATATCCTCTGCATACATCAAACCGGGGAGGCACTGCTCTACCGCCTTTCCGCCTAGTCTATATGACAGGTTAAAACCTAGGCTACTGTCTTGTATTCTTCATTCCAGGTTTATCATATAAAGCATGAACAGCAGCGGTGATAGAGGACCGCCTTGTCTTGATCCTTTGCATACTTTGACATCTCCGTACTTCTTATTCCTTCCCATGTAATTTCTACTTTGTTATCCAGGTATACTTCCTGTAGGAACTCTGTTATCTCATAACCGATACCTTCTTCTTTTAATATGTTCCACAGGAGTTCCCTGTTTACATTGTCGTACGCCCCGTTTATGTCCAGGAAGGCCAAATACAAAGCTCTATTTTCCACTCTAGATATTTAAATGCATTGGGTAAGCACGAACAGGCTATCATCTAAGCGCCTACCATTTCTAAAGCCGTTCTGAAGTTCGCCAAGTATCTTGTTACTTTCTACCCATGCTTGCACCTTTAATTTCACCGCCTGCATGGCCAACCTGTACATAACAGATGTTATGGTAATCGGCTTGTAGAATTTTATGTGCATCCTTTCTCCTTTCCTTTTATAAATCAAATACATTTTACTCTGCCGCCAGCTGTCCGGAAATTGCTTATTCGTTATGACTGTTTTCAGAGCTTTTAACAGCTTTTCCTTACTTTTTATACCAAGTTCATTGATCATCTTGATCGGATCGAATTCCATCTATTCCTGTAGATGTGTTTTTAGGAATATTTTTTCAGCCTTTTTCCAGTTTAGATTGGTCACTTCTAAGGTGCTTTGTATTCTGCTACCTTGTGTTGCTTCCTGATTTGCGCAGATCACTCTATCGTTGCTCTTAAATAACTCAGCTAAAACTGATGTAATGTAGATGGTTCCAGAATTTTTTTGCTCCGCCTCTAGATGCATCGTGTATCTCAGTCATCCAGCGATCGGTGGACTGCCTTATTTTACTTTTGACGAGGGCTAACCGTGGCTGCCGCGCCATCTGGTGAGCGGAAACGGACAAGGGCCACGCATTGACGGCCGCCGCGGAGGGAGTTTGAGAACTGGAAAGGATCTAGTAACGTTGGAGCGCAGATACCTCCTCCTCCTGAGTAAGATTTAGAGAGAGAGGGTATGAATGCGGAGGAATTATGTAGATCGTGAGCATGGCCGCGGATCTAATCTCTACGAACAGGACAGGGGCAATTTCGCAGAGGTGGTGAATGGATTGTGCAATTTTGAGTGTGCGCCGAACACCCTTAAGCTGCTTAAGGGCGGCTATGGAGTCAGTGTAAATATTAACAATATCGAATGTGGGTTTGAGCGGAACGGAAGTAATTGCAATGTGCATCGTCTGAAGCTCGACGGCAAGGGGTACATGTATCCACGCTATATTCTGCGCGAGAGTTAAGATGAGAATGGGAGGGACAGTATACAGCGATAACTCCCTGCAGTGGGGTGTGTGATGCATCTGTGTATATTATGCACACTGGCGGTAAACGCATAGCTGATATCGGCCGCGAAAGAAGGGAGCAATTTTCTGAGTTGGGAGTACGACCAAGGGGTAAGTCTGTAAGCGATGGAGCTGAAGCGACATATTCTGTGCTCTGTTCGCCTCACTCTGGTCCATTAGTTCATTTAATGTATTAAGTTTAGCGTGTACTTGCAGGACGGGTATGGCTATAAGACGAGAGTGGTAGGTTATGGCATAGCCTCGCAATTGATAGCTTCAAGGGAGTCCCATTGTCGACAGGATACGCGATGACATTGTGCCTGGTATACTATACGCAGTTGAAGGGCGGCGCGCATGAGCTGACGAGTTGTATCAGAACGCGCTCCGCCTGAGCGCATAGCTATGCGACAAATCAGATCATGTGTATCGTGAGCCGATTTACAGGTAGCGTTTAGCCAAGGGGTTCCAGTTACAGATGTATGAAGAACTAGAATACAAACACTTTCCACTTGATGAATTTGAAAATTACCTACCGTAAAAGTAAACGGGCTGCTTTCCGTCAACCAGATTGGTTTCCGATGCGTATGAAACATGATTTATTGCAAGATTGGGACAGACCCAAAGCGCGGAGTCCAGAAGTTAAGACATCCATCGCGTGCTGGAGCGCCAAATGTTTTACAGACGCATCTGGGTTGCGTCGTTATAATATGCAAGAACGCATACATAAGGAATGTTTTCTTGGGCTTGCACAAGATGAATAAAAGTGGCGTTAAATATATTTGAGCGAGGATGGAGTCTTGAGGCATTACGCGGTTGGTGATAAAGTGACCATAAAGCTTTTCACGAACACGAATAATAGAAGTCCTGTTAAAAGCATGTGAATTGAGAGCAGAAAGCGATTTGGAAGACCGAGATCCTGAAGGGTGACAAAAATTGCAGAATGAAGGGCGTTGTCATATGCATTTGCGATGTCTGTAGATATAGAGGGAAAGAGAGACCCTTGAATAAAAAAAAAGATAATTTAGCTGGTATTTAAATTTCGTTGCCATGCCACTCTGCGTAGGAAGGGGAATTGGGGAGGGAAATATTGAAAAACAATGGTCAGGAATATAAAAGAAATGAAGGGGAAGATCAGGCGCGGCCAATAAATGCGTTGTAAGGTGCATCATGAAGTACTTCTATAAAATGAAATGTTAAAATGCATAATCCACAAATATGCTTATAGTGTTCAAAGCGTAACGACGCTAAACATGCAAGGTGAATTTAGAGTTTGTCAAGGAGTACAATATCTTTTAAATTCATAAATAAAAAGATCATTGCGAGTCTCTATTGCCTATAGGGCAGGTTAAGGAACCTAAAACATTGTCCATTGTTAAAGACACAGGGGAGAGTTTCTCCATGGTAATCGTACGTACGCTCATCAGCGTACGCAAACATTCAAGTAGGATATGTTCCACAGTTTCAGTTGAGTCACAGTTGTCACAATGCGCAGTGTTCATTTGACCGAAGTGGTATCGCAAGCCATTTGAATATGCACAGGAGAAGTCGGTTGTAAAGCGTTTCTAGTAGGCGAGGACATTTTGGAGGGAGTCTTGATCTTAGATGTGGGTCAATTTAGTAATCACAGTTCATACCAAATGACTCTGGGGAGAATCGTTAAGTTCATCAGCATCCAAAGATGCAAGGCCGGCTTGCATTCCCATTTGAAGACGGAACCCGATATGTGATTCTAGATAACAAGCATTCCATTCCAACCGCCATGACAAGCCAACTGCACGAATGTGTTTGTGAAGATTGCAGATATTAGACATAAGGGAAATAGGGCAGAGGGTTGCTAGAGAAACTGGCCGTCGACCTAATTCTGGTATTGGCACAACAGTAGAAAGTTTCAATTCTCCCAGAATTACGTCAGAGTGCCACACCTCATTGAATGTGTGAAGCAGAGACTGGAAACAGACGCTTCCAAATTATGAGATAAGCCTGAGGTGTTCTATGGAGGCCACCACTTCTGGCAAAGTGAAATCTAGCCGTCCCATCAGAGGGCTCAGATACTGATAATACCGGAGGAGGAACACAATCATTATTTCGGAAAACTGGTGGGCTGCTTTGTGCAAATGAAGCTTCATCCACATTCAGGGCCAGGTGAATGCTTTCGGTTTAATCAGCTACTTGAGAACGGTGCTCCATGGCGTGAAATACCCGCCAAAGACGTCGATTGCCTTATGCACAGGCAAGGCTTGCACACCATGCAGCCCAATGTTCCCTGCTAAGTCGCTTTGAGTAGCGCCGCGCACGAGCAGTAGCCGGATGAAGAGCGGAAGCAGCTGAAGGGTCATAGGGGTTACAAGAAGCATAACAATCTGCCTGACGACGAAGAGCCAAGACGAAGAGCCCAGAGATTTAAAATGTACCTGTCCGGATTCGGATCATCATCATCTGCCGTCTGAAGGGCAAGCCGGGCTCGTGAGAAACCGATAGTAATTCTCCTTCTCTAACGTGAGGAATGAAGTAGCCATAACAACGACGCTGCATTCAATGATAATGATAATTATGGTAATAGCCATGGAAATAACGGTGAATGTTGTAGAAAGTGATTATGGTAGCGACACTGATGATTATATTAGGGATGACAATGACGACGCAGTCAGTGAAAACAGTTCTGTGGGTTTCGTCACTTCAACCCTTAAGCAAGCTTAATAGCGCAGTCCTGCAATTATATAAGAAATATTTTTTCTGCATACATTCAAGAGGAGAACCATCCGGCTTGGCTAAGAAATTTTTCCAGTCAAGTAGCATCATTACAAATATAAGAAAAAACAATGGGGGGCATGGGAACGTAATGATTGTGGTAAATATGTACTGGCTTAAATAAATTCAACAGTATTCATTTTTAACAGCCACTATCATAATTTCTAACGTGGGCGTAACATTGCTGGCGTTGCGGAAACTAATAATTTTAACCTCAACACAGTTATGAGTTGTAATGCTGTAACATGAGATTAATTTGCCTCAAGATACCAGTATAAATTTCCCTTTTATTTGATGCACTATGGTCACGCGCCATGTCGGCCGGCTTCCAGCAGAGCGCGATACAAAGATATCGCCCAGCTTTTTGCTCAGCGTAATTGCTGGACGACAGATGCAAGTAAGGAAGTAATGGCGCTGCAAGTATTTTCCCCAAGGTGCGAGCACTTCTCTTAATATTAGCACTCTGGTGTTTTCATAGCGCTGAGGCTCCGGTGATTAACCCACTCCTATTAGCTAGCACCACAGTGGCAACCATTCCTAGCATTGCAGTACAAATGCTGAATTGTTTTAAATGCGGGATGACTGGTAGACAAGGCACGACTCTGAAAGTCAACTGTCATAACATTGCGAACAACGATGTTTTTATTGGTTGGTTTTGCATCCTTGGTGTTGCTTATGCAGCTTAATGTCTCGAAGTCACCTAGGCTACGAGTGAGCCGTAGAAGATGCTCCATGTGATTTCAACCCCCTGGGGTTCTTTGCCGTGCACTGATATCGCACAGCTCACAGGCGCAGGAAATTGAGCCGCATTCGTGGGTTCAGCAGTCGAGTATTCCAACGGTTGAGCCACCACGGCGTGGTAGGTTGTTTTGGATACGGTTGTCAAATATGCAGGATGTAATCGGCAATGAATTTAAGGAAAAAACTACTCTTCTAACATAATATAGAGCTAATATAAGCATGAAATCGCTAATAGCATGTTACTTTATTAGCACTGGCTTACAGTCTTCCGTTTAAGGCGTACAAATCAAAAAGCAATCATATTCAGCAAGATGGCTTCGACCTTATCTTCTTCACCCTTCATTGCAGGGTTTAATGAGTTGTTACGGGTATTGTATTGAAATGCACCACGAGGCAAAAGTACAAGCGTCTACAAGCGTTGTGCCAGCTTAAGAAGAATATGATAGAAGCAGCGCATTCGAATGATTCTCTCGCGTGACCACATCAGCTCCTAAAGAGGGGAACCCCATGACCTGACATCACCTGACGAACAGTGAAGGAGTTGGTTCCAAATAACTGAATACACTTTGAACTATTATCGCCTCGACCGCTGGCATCAGGTAGCACATACACATACAACCAGTTCAGTTTGCCTCCTTAAAGGTCCTCATTTCAGGGCGTGTTGTAAGGGTTTGAAACATACTTGGAATGCGAAGCAACAGCGATGACTCATTACCGTTGAGAGTGATCTCTCACGCGTGCGTAAAAAAAACAGAGGGCGAAATGATGCGGTGAGAGCGTTGTAAGGCTTACACAACGGAATTCTCGTCTCATTGCATCACACATATATTAACTGATGTTCATGTTTCGATGTCAGGATAAAGAGAAAATTCGCTGATAAAGAAAGCTAAAGGATTTCATGCTTAAAATTGTAAACGCAAAAGACCCAGATTCTTCACAACGTTAATAGCATCGGCAGAATATTTATTGCCTGTAACAGCCACCATCTTAATGACCACCAATTGTTAATAAACTGTCTTGAATAATGCGCTTTAAAGTTCAAATCTAGCGACGACTTTTCGATGCTCATAGATGTCAAAAACGTGTACCAAAATGTGTGCGCAAAATGGCATACAGTTCTAGACGCGTTGTGTTTCTCGCAAACAACTTTTAAAGGTAGCGCACCCGCACTCAGGACTCACGCTGCCGAAGAGAAAAAATGTTTTTTTTTTACGGCGAAAAGTGGGCTCTATTACATCGCAATCGTGAAGCGTGAAGCAGACGACGGCAATAATGCAGCAGCCATGCCTTCATGGCAGCGGCCCTACTACGTGCATCTAATTCTTTGAAATAGGTGTGAGTTCACTTGTGTAGCGCTGCGCACATAGCTTCACATATGTGCAGCTCGTCCTAACACGAATCGCTTATCCTCTTGGCACGGGGACGGCGGCACTGCTAGGAAACAGCTTGGCACAGTTTAGCACCGCACTTACATGCACGAACGCTCCCTTGGAAACAATATATAAGGGAGTAATTATCTCATTGACATCCACCCAAGCACAGCCAACATCCCCAATGGAAAGCTATACATGTTTCTCAGAAACTTGTAGTTAAAGAAAAATTTGTCCTGGTCCGCGGATCGAAACCGGGCCCACCGCCTTTCACCTCCGTCTGGACACCCACCGGTTTTCGCAAGTGGGTACAAGCCACGACCCGGTCTGGAGCTCGGCTTACCACTGTTAATGGCTTGGAAATAGAGCCCGTACCTTCTAAGCTCAACTCTTTGAGCCGTAAAAGTGCCGCATCATGCACTTTTGAATCGCGAGGCGGACTTATTGGTATCCGATGGCGGAATGAATCACTGTCCCATCGGCGCAACTGTTCGTTACCTGTGACCTCTTTCCCAAGCATTTCACCATTTCACCCGAAGGAACCGAGCACCAGGCCGGGGCAAAGCTTGTACCCACTGAAAACTGGTGTGTACACGGCGGCACCAGGTTTCGAACCTGGTACCTCCCGAACGCGAGGCGGATTCTCTACCACAAGCCCACCGCTTCGGTTTGCAGCGTAGGTCGTGGAAGCACCGTCTTGTATTCCTTGCAGCACTAGGCGTTAACTGGCTTTCTGTTGTTGGTTGCACGAATTATTTCACGGAAGCCGACACACTGATTTACCCACGATCTCTGAAAGACTAGGTTTGGTTTGGTTTGTGCGGTTTAACGTCCCAAAGGGACCCAGGCTACGAGAGACGCCGTAGTGAAGGACTCCGGAAATTTCGACCGCCTGGGGTTCTTTACCGTGCACTGACATTGCACAGCACACAGGCACCTTGCTTTTCGCCTCCATCGAAAAGCGACCGCCAAGGCCGGGATTCGATCCCGCGTCATCGGAAACAGTAGTCGAGTGCCGTAACCAATGCGCCCCCCCCCCCCCGGTGACGAAAGACTAGGGGGCTAGCAACAAATATGGATATACGTCGCGAAGGGTGTTCCGATTCTAAGAACGTCTGTGCGTTAACAACATTCCACAAGTGACTGGTGCCAAGGGAGGAGATTGACTTCGTGAGGTGGTTGAAATCGGATGCTGTGCCGAAAACATTTACGCACGCGATACCTGCTAAGCCGTCTAGATGCCCACGAGCAGCAGGGAAAAGTAAACGAGCAGAGGTAAGCATGTTAGGATACACTTTCCTAGAAATAACTTAAAATCTCATTCGCTACGAAAATGACTGTGACTGTCAATTTTTCATCTCACTCGCGGCGAGGCGGCCTTTTGAGTCGATATCGAGATAACATTGCCAATTCTGGCTAGCAATGGCTCAGTTGCCTTCTTAAGTGCCGCCTCGATGTTTAAGATTGATATGCTGGCCACCGGCATCAAGCTATCTGAGTGCATAAATGGCTTAAGCATTCGAGCGAGCACTTCAGACGGCACTAATTTAGCCGCATTCCAGAACTCTCGCTCGTTATGCCGTCACTGACCATGAATGCCGTAGTGCTTTTATTTTCCTTTGGCAGCATAGCTGACCATCTGAACGACGTCTAGCGTTCCATGTATGTGAATCTGTAACGGCAGCGCAGAAATAAATCATTTACTACTTCGGCAGTTTTATTACCGAAAACTAATTTTGGTGTTGACCCTTCGCAATCCTGTCGAAGCGCGATGTTGATGTATGTGCTCAGCATCTGGATCGGGTATGTGCCCCGGCGGCGGGCCTTCTGAGAATGGGCAGCAATTCTGAATGATAAGTCCTTGCTGTCACTGCCCGCTGTCATTGGGGACGACTCAGTAACAACAAGTTGTGCGTTCCACTTGGCTCCGTCACAGCGATTGACACTTGCACGCCTTACAGACACGTTGCACGCTACCGAATTCCACGTGGTCGAAATGTTCGCTGCTCTCAACTACGATGACTCAAAACCTGGGTAGCTTTAGGACGTTGTATCACGTAAACCAAACATATTACTACTGGCAAGTTGTAAAAACTGAAATTAGCTACTCTGACGATGAAACACTCGGCAAAATTAATCGCTGATTACCTCGTTATGGTCGGAAACTAGCCTGAGTGGCCCTTTAAGAGGCTCTGGTTACCACTCGGATATAAAGAAGCAATGTAGCTGGTTCAGCTAAATTGGCGAAATGAGAAGTATGTGCGCTAATCCGACGGCTTAGATTTCACTTTTTGTTCACGAGTAGGGTCGTACGTTTAGGTTCCAAGCAAATATCTGCGTGATCAATCATTCGAAGCCTTAGAGGAAAAAGAGGGTAAAATTTGGGTATCTTTAAAGAAAAGCTGAAATGCTTTTTTTGGCAATTTTCCGAGACACATGCCTTAGAATATGTGAAACTTGTACACGAAGTGAGTGCGCGGTATCATTTAAAATTATGACGTAATCTACTATTAAATTCGCGAAAATGCTCAGGCTTCCCCTCAAATTATTGATGCAGTGCGGTGAAACTAATAAATGACGTTATTAAGGGTGTCGTCTTGAATTTCAGCAGCTTTCGCGCAATCCTTTTGCGAGTCGGCTGATGCCGCCGAACAACGCCTTGTGACCGTTGCCTTCGTTGGCTTCGTTCGTCCTCAAAAAAAAAAAATGGTTCTGCGTTGGAAATACATCACCTCTACATATGACGCTATCACTGGTGTTTACTCGTCACCGTGTACTGCAAAGAAGCCTGAATGTCGAAATAGATTTATTCAGGGATTACGTCATCAATTAGCAATGAACGCTAGCGCAAAACGGCTTGGCGTGATTTAACCTTAGCCTTTATACAGTCAGCTCATTTAATTTAGTTGAATTGTAAACCGATTCAGCTTCCCTTTAAAAAATCTCATATCGCACTGTAGTACGATATGAGCTTCCGTTTCATAGCACGCGGATGGAAGATGACTGTGACGACGACGTGCATTGCACGCCATAAAAGTCACAGTTACCTACGTATGGGGGCGGGGGCGTGTCCGTTTGTGGTGATACCACAGTGTACGTTCAATGGCCGGTGAAGTTGATCTCTTTGCGCAATTTAAGGTTCGAAACCAAGGGCTCGCATCGTAAACCGACCACTTTTAGGGCATATGCTAGGCCTTAATTCCACTGTTATCCAGTTGGACATCACTTTCAATCTCCATTTGTTGACAGGAAGCTTTCACGGAAACCACATTTCCTTGTATACTATGGCCAAGGGCATGGTATTAGTGCTAGTGATTCTTCTTGGACTACTGACGAAGCTGTCGTACATTTAATCTAGCTGAGCTCACACACGGCAGTTAGCAGCTGCGCGTTAAACGTAACCGTTGTACGAGTTTTAGGTTCATATTTTTAGTGCTAGCTGCAGTAAAACATTTCGCCTTTATTACCTAGTGTATGTGGCCATCGACAAGGGGTTCTAGTGAATACCGGCGAGCTAGTAATAGTGGTGCTGTTAAACCGGTCTACGCTTTATTATTGTTTGTACGCCTTTAGACAGCGGCACATACCCCGAACAGTGATACTCAAACTAGTAATGGATTAAAGAAACCACTTTACGGCGTAGAATTTAGCCATAAGTGAAATCACTTTCGATTGTATTCGTCGTCTAGCGTGGTGAAGAGGTGATGCGCCAAATAAAGAATAAGTATGGTCCAACCAAGCACTGAGGTCCTGTTCGCGACATGTGATTCACGACCAGTAAATGCAACCCGGAATAAAGTTGTCCTCAAGCATGTGAAGATGAAAAACGACGTAAAAGCGATACCGATGGTCACGTGATCAATACACAATGTACAAATTGATCAAGTGTAATATTTAGCTTGCCTTCCATACAGTAGCGTCTGCGACTCGACTCAATAGAGGCGAAATGAAAAGTGATGGTCGCAGAGACACCCGCACCCCTCAATAAGGAAGGAAAGTATTTCTCTTCTCTATTTTATCTTCCCTTTAAAAGCTTGAACTCGAAGCAGACACAAGTACAAAGCAATGAAACGTTTATGATCTGGTGACATTTGTCGCACTGCTGTTGCGAAACTATTTGTCACTATTTCAACAGAAAGCAAGAGATGATTCATGAGGTGATGATACTTGCTTCTCTGCTGCTACAAAACTGTGCGTCAAACTATTCAAAGAAATACTGCGTCATATTGAAATAATGCATCTGGATTTTTGAGTACTAAACAGACCATTCTCAAGTTCTTAGAAGAGTGAAGTCTCCGAAGTCTTAGAAGTCTTCGAATCTGGTGAAATGTAGTTTTCTCTTAACGACGGCTGGAATAATAGCCTTATCTGGAGTGCAATGTACCTTAAGAAGGCACTGTCACCACCTATTAATGAGACAATACCGAAACCTTGTTTTCATTCACTTGTTAACATTTACTAAGAATTCACACAAATTCGATTTACAGTAGAAACCAAGCTTGCTAGATATATTTTGAGCAATAAAAGCCAAAGTTTGTACGTTAGTCCTTCCGATTTGTGACTTCTACATGTAACTTGTCGTGCAGGCGTTATTTTGCTTCTTTTAACGATGCGGTGCTATACCAGGCTTGGCAGAAGTACTGCGATGAACGCGAATGCTAAAACCTTTTTCAAGCTATGTGATATTATTTCCAGGCCTGTCAAACCGGAATCTCTTTGCGTTAAGTTCAGATTTGCTTTCTGCTTTCTCCTTCAATTCCGAGTTCGCGCCAAGAGGGACAATGGGTTACTGTGAAACAGATTGAAACTGGTCCAAAATAAGCAAAAATGTCAGGGCGTAGTCCTTTCTAACAAAACTTGTTAGTGCTTCCTTGCATTTTTTCTTCCTTGCATTACGATATTTCAAATAAAACATACAGTATTTGATTCTTGCAAGGTGTTTCGACTTAGGCTAATGGAGATCCCTGTTCATGGCCAATCATGTCTGAATGAACGGCATGAGACGCAAACGTCAATAAGCTGAATATCATAGAACCTCAATACGTCAATGGCACAATTCAGCTTCTCGCGGCACTTACACCCACTCCCGCCTCCTACATTCATGCAATGCCTACCTTCTAAACTATCAGGAACAGGCTAAGACATGAATGTGTAAACAATAATTATCGATAGTCATGAGTCATGCTGTATCAAAACATCAACTTGATAGCGCCAGTATAGTAGTCCCTTTTTTTCTCAAACAAGGAAGGGATACCTTGTCCTTGCGCAAGGACATTTTTCGTTGATACGGTAATTTGCGAGATGTTTTCTTCATATGTTTCCGCGTGAATAGATTAACTAATGTCATACAGAGAAGAGTGAGGGAGCGATAACAAAATACCTCCGGCAAGGGCCCGCAAAATAAACAGCAATGTTCCTGCCAAGTCTGACAAACGCAGTTCTGGTGACGAAAAGAAAAACAAGACATCAACACACAATCATTATGCCCTCGCCACAGCGCACAAGGCAAAAAAAAAAAAAAAAAAGGCTTGTAAATTTAAGTTCTCGCACCATTTTGGAAACAATGCTTCTCTGTTTCAAAACTTATTTGATGGGAATAGCTGAAACATGATATACAGCCAGCGTAAATCACGCGGAAATTGTCCCAGTGAATTATATAATGTGTCGAAAAGGTGAACGCATCGAGCAGCACTCGCGATTCGTATAAAAAACGTTAGTATTCCTTTTGTCGGATATGCTGCCGGTTAAAATTGCCACGGCAGTTTGTCAAATATAAGTAAGGGATCCCTGGTTTTTAGTATAGGCTGTGTTTATGACTGGCCTATGTCTTATGGTGACAAGTTGAAGGAACCGTTTAGTTGCACACAGCATTATGTGGCCGGGCCACGGCTCATTTTATTGTGTTACCTACACCTATCTCAAACGGCTGACTGGCCATGTTGTTTTCTCCTGCGTGAGCAGAAGTAATACACGATATAATGGTTCTGGTCATTCTTACCCATAATTTCCACCGTACACGTAATCAGAAACCATAATCGGACATATTAGATGCAATGTTTTTTAGCGACCACTTCTCTTTAAAGAACACTAAGACTCAAATCAGGGACGGCCTATCAAACCAAAAACTATCACTATGTACCCTGCCAGCTCATGAAATATTATATCAGTGCATTCAAAAGCTGTTTATCTGGACTTGAAGTCAAGAGTTTGACGGAAGCCCTTCTGGTCGGGATGGGACATGACGAAAAATAAACGACACCGACCAAAAGAAGAAAGATGGAATGACGTTTCGGCTCCCTGGACTTCAGTAACGGTGATGACACAAGCATATTGAACCACCTTCATCTCGAACACCCATCCTTCCGAGGCTTACATTATATATCTGCAGACATCGAAACACTATTACATACATTCAAGCACACCACAGTTTTCGTAGTCTTTTACTTGATAACAATCAAGATAAAATATTAACCAGAATTATTGCATAAGACTTCATAGAATTCACGTGAAGCGTTTAGGTGTGAAGGTGATATGTGGTAGACTTCACTCCCAAATATGCGTAGTGCTTACGGTTGGTGTAGGGAGCAGATGCTCACTGCGGAAAATACGTTCACTTGCGGGTAATAGGAGACTTTTTTATCGTGACCTTAAAGAATGATATTAGGTTCGACTCAATTTTGCAATTACACAGCACTCATCGCCTTCACGTGTAACTGTTTGCTTCTGTCAAGCAAGGTATACGCTGTGCATGACAGCTTCGGATATGTGCACGCCGCCGCAATCACGCGCCACCGACGTCTTCAATGAGGTAAAGGCAGCGATCCGATGCGCTTGATCTTTGACGTTCGCATCCTGTTGGTAAATTATAGGCGGAACTGCGCTATTTGGTAAACATCTGTATGTGCAAAAGGACATAGAAGGTGCGGTATATCAACTTGATATATTCTGTCAACACCTTTAAAAAGTAGTACTGCGAGGAACAGAGCAAAGACGTCAAAAGAAAAGCACAATTGATAGCTGCCTTTGCATTCTTCTGAATGCTAGCTTTGTTACAATGTGATGCTATACATACCCATAACGTCGCAGCCACGAGCAACATATGACAGCATTCAGCGGAAACAAAACGAGGCCCGTGGCGCCAGTTTACGCTTTTTAATTATGAAATTTAATTGAACCTAACGTTAGTGGCATGGTTGCCGTCTAAATATTCCTTTATCGTGCTCGGTTGTAAAATATTACACAAACCATACTAGGAACAGAGCAAGTAACATTAGAAACCATGTAAAAAGTGCTTCTATATAAACATGAGTTCACACATAATGTGAAAAGAAAACTAGCACAGAGAAGATGTACAAGGCCGGGCTCAGCATGAAGTTTCTGGACCCACAAAAAAGATACATTTGCCTTCCGTTCCTAACCGCATTCATAACACAGGAACAAAATATTGAGAATACAGAAAGCGAAAAAAAAAAAGAAGATGCCGAAAGCACACGCAAACATGAAAACTTGCGGTAAAAATGTATCAAGTGCTTCCTAATTTTCGGTTGGTGAGGTGCAACAGCAGTTTGATAGCTAAAATGTTCTCCCCAATGTTATTCTCAGGACTGTGGACTTGCATTTCAGATACAAATATCAAAATCTAACACCGAAACACAATGAGCCAACACGGAAAAGGGACCAGCGTGAAGGGGCAAGGCCATAAAGATGCAATTTTGTTTAACAGAAAGCCAAGACACTGATCATTTTCATTCATGACAGTGATGTGCAATCCAGAAAAGAAATTGTCCACAGGAAACAGTCAACTTGAAACTCTAGTGAATAAAAAGCTTATTGAATTTGACCACCCATGTGAATGCAGGTTTTTGCTTGAAAGTCACAAAAACACGCTTCAGAAACTGTTCGCGAGACAAAAATCCGTTCGGGTAACGCGCATTGAAAAAAAAAACATTTCCCCGGGGAGTGCTAGCATTGCGTGAACTCAGGCGATCATAAAGAAGGTTACGAATGGCTGCAGATGTTACATGTATGCACGGAAAAAAAATGATAATTACTTTTAGGATTGCCTAATTAAATAAAAAGGCCATAAAGCTATCTCCACTGGCAACAGCAAACATCAGTACAGACATATGAGAAGACTAGCACACAGCGCGCGAGCCAGGTTCGGCAAGATTTAACACAGGTACTTCACTGACAATGCTCTAATGATGTTTCGTTCGAACGCAGACGTATAATCATGCAAATGACCAAAGCAACGAGTCCTTAAAAGAGTATACCTGCTCTAATATGAGCACTTGTTTATGGCGCCCTCAAGATCTCTTGACTGCCGGCTCGACGCTATTAACAAGAAAACTAAAACAAAAATTGAATGAAATTTTCTGCCCATACAAACAAATGCAAAAACAAATACGACGATAATTACCACCCAGAAAGGCACATGACAGGGTTTCAAGCATATCCTTCTGGGCTGCCATATCAAGACAGAAAAATTCCGCAAGTCAGGAGCGCGACAAATCACGTACAAGAATTTGTACCGGTGCGCACACAACCAGGTCGAGTCAAAGCGAAAGCAAAAGCCAACACACCGTTCACAAAGTCCACACAAGTGAAAAACTCGCGCAGGCGTCTTTTCATTCTCAGTCGCACTTGGAGAGCGTTGGAGGCTGATGCGAAGGTGCCGCCGTTCACGTATCCATTTAAACAGTGGCCTCAGGATTCAGACGGTTAGCCAAGCTCGCCATGGAGGAGCAATTTGATAAAGTTAGGCCTGCCTCTACGCAGCGTACTCTTCACTCGGTGAAACACGACTCATAGCATCAATCGCGCAAGTGTCTTTGCACTCCCACCCTCACGTCGAACTCGTTGAGGCGGCACTCAAGATAACTGTTTCAACAGAGGCCGCAGTCAAACCGTGCAGCCGGCCGGCCTTCATTCAGCGGCTTAATTCGAGATGTTAGGCCTACGACGCTTGCTACTTGCACCGTCGGCCTCGCTCGGTGCGCAACGAGGGGCTTTATGCACAACACGATTCATGCGCCCTCTGCTGTTGAGTGCCCCCCTCGCTGAAAACAAAACGTGCCGCTTCGAAAGCGGAAACTGATAAAACAAATACGCAAAGAAGCGTACTTTGGACTGGCGTCTGATTACGGAACACAGCATCACTCGGCCTTTCTGGATCCCAACTGTCATACGCTCTTTTTTATATACACTGTTAAAATCGTGAATTCAGAGCTCCGTCAAACCTCTGCCAGAGTTCCGCGGAAGACCAGATGGAGTGGACAACTTCTCGCCAGTGGCGATGGTGGTCCGAAGAAGGCGTTGCCAGCTGCACGACCTCATTAAC
Organism: Amblyomma maculatum; assembly: GCA_023969395.1. Lineage (NCBI taxonomy): Eukaryota > Metazoa > Arthropoda > Arachnida > Ixodida > Ixodidae > Amblyomma > Amblyomma maculatum. Next base: position 266,335 of record JAJIZL010014133.1, on the reverse strand, counting down.
TGGAGGTGTACGCTCTAATACACGATAAAGGCCAATATACTTTGCAGAGAATTTGGAATTAGCCGGAACACAGACCAAAAGGATGGTGTTGGTAATAAAGTAAGAAGCGGGCTTGCCGTGATCGTTCTCATGTCTGCGAAGATCTTGAATGTCCGACGTGAATAAGCGAGCCAGCTGACGGCACTGCTCAGCATTACGGGCAACAGCAGAAAAAGAAGTGTACTCTGAATTGACGGGGTGGTAAGGAAGTATGGGGTCCAGTAGACAGGAAGTCTCACGACCTTATAGGAGAAATAATGGGGTAAATCCAGTCGTTGCCTGAGACGCTGTGTTATAGGCATAGGTGACGTACGGAAACACCTGATCCTAATTAGACGCGTCAGAAGAAGCGTGAAATGCTTATGAGCAGAATGGTACGTAAGCTTAACGTTTCCTCGAAATTGAAAGCCGCTCTATTTAGTTGAATAGGAGATTGTTGCAGTGCCGTTTGACACAATTACCGATACGCAACAGTGTCGATGCTTGCCGATATTGCTGACCTTCCTTAGGTAGGCAAGTCGAGGCTGTCAGGTAGCCCAGGTTGGATATGAGTTCTGGATTTTGCCTCGCTAAGCCTAATGATGAGTTCTCGATTTTGCCCCGCTTAGCCTAATGACTGCTTCATAGGCTGTTCTGCGCATTGGAAACTGTTAACGATGGTTCACAACTGGCAGGGCTTTTGAAACTGTTAACGATGGTTCGCAACAGGCAGGGCCTTATTCGGTTCTATTAATTTGTTTCATTCTAAAAACTTAAACGGCTTCATACCGTGCGGAGATCTTGATTTAGGAATTTCCTGTATCATCGACGGCAGGGCTGGGCAAGATACTTCAAAAACGTATCTTCGATACCCCTACTCGATACCAAAATTGTACTCCCGATGCTGATACAACATAGAGAATTGAAATCGAATTTCGATATAGATTCTCGGTACATTATCGTCGATTCTTCGATCTATCACAGAAATCATAACATATTGCCAGGGGGCTCTCGAAGTGAAAATGACGACGTTAATCGGCTCCGGACTCGCAGGACGTACCTAAAACTAAGACCATTCAATTCTACCTGTGCCAGCTCTGTTAACCTGGCCCAAGTCGCCAACACCGTGACAAATCTGGTGGAGGTGAGGTCTGATGTCCCGTACCCCTACGCTAAGCAGGCTAAGCAGAAGTGCTGGTCATATATTCAAGGAAACGCCTGTTCACCGCACCAGCCGCAGGCAACGAGGCCTAAAACCTGAGTTTTCCCCCTCGGGCATGACTACCGGCAGCCACGACGTCGTCTAAATGCCTGGCGCGACCGCCACCTGCGTGACGTTTCAGAACCCCCGCGTCCCAAAGACCTTTCACTGAGACACCTACGAAGACGTCGACGACTGGTTGCAGCACTACGAAAGGGTAGCTACATTCAACCTCTTGGATGACGCCGCATGGCTTCGAAATGTATACTTCAGCCTTGAGGATCGCACTCGTACGTGGTTCTGGTTCATGAAGAGCAGCTGTCTTGGAGTGAGTTCAAACGTCATCTTGCGGCAACTTACGGTAACTGAGATCGCCGCGAACGGGCCGAACACGCTCTCCAATCTCGGGTTCAAATGCCTAATGAAACCGTCGCGGCGTATATCGAAGATATGACGCGCCTGTTTAAGCGTGCGGATCCTACGATGTCCGAGGAAAAAAAGCTGCGCTACCTCATGCGTGGCGTCAAAGAGCAGCTTTTCGCTGGCCTGGTGCGCAGCCCGCCGAAAACGGTCGCAGAATTCTTTGCGGAAACATCCACTATAGAGAAAGTGCTTCAGCAGCGAGCTTCGGCGCTACGGGAGCTCATACGTTCGATTGTGCGCGACGAACTCCGACTGATGTATGGCACACCTCAACCAGCTCCTGCTTCCATTGCGAGCGTTGTCCGAGACGAGGTGCAGCAAGCGCTCCAGCCTCCATTTCCAAGCGAGGAACCTCACCTTCCTCCTCCTCTTACTCCACCTGAGTGTCACCGCCCCACATACTCCCAGAGGCTGCAATACTCTCCGCCCTCGTCGCCGCCTCTAATTCCTGCGAGCGTAGCTGTGCCGAAAACCGCAGCCCCCGTGATCCAACATGTCACAGATTCCGACCGCCTACACAGAAAGCAGACGAGTGGCGCACCCCCGACCGACGGCCGTTATGCTTTCACTGCGGCGAACCGGGCATGTCTATCGACGCTGTCCCTAACGTCGGCTGGGTCTCGAAGGGTTTTCCACTGATTCTCCGCGGCCTCGCTACGGCGAATAGCCTCGAGCCTTTGAATATTTCGTCAGTGATCAACGCCGGGTTGTTCCGTCTCGCCTGCGACAATCTAGATCACCGTCACCCAGGGCTCGCCCGTCGCCATCTGCTACGCCAGGGCAGCGCAGGGCCGATCGCCCAGTCACCCGAGGGGAAACTGAAACCAGCGACCTTCGGGGGTAGGCTCGCTGGACATCGCTGCGCGGGGAGACCGCCCATTGATGCGCACATGGAAAACATACGCATCGACATTGGAAAGGTCCGCGGTTACTGATCATAACGCCACCTCGACGCCACCACGACGCACCTACAACCGCGACGAATTGCCAGTGGAACCAACGACGAAACAACGGACCCGCAACGACGACGAATTGCCGGTGGAACAAACGACGCAACCACGCACCCGCAATGACGACGAATTGCCGGTAGGACATATGACGCAAGCACGCAACCGCAACGACGACGAATTGCACGTGAAGCAGACCACGTACACCGACGCAGAGCACTCAAAGACTCAGAAGCCTGACATTCGCGAGCAGCTTTCGTTGAACATACCCGTAGTACTGGATGGTCGCCATGTTCGAGCTCTGTTGGATACTGGCGCTGATTATTCTATTTTGAGCAGCCAGTTTGCCGTAGTTCTCCAGGCGGTTTTGACTCCATGGGCTGGCACACACGTTCGCATGGCGGGTGGTCATGTGATTACTCCTCTGGGCATCTGCACAGCCAGAGTTCAAATTCAAGAGTCAACATTTCTGCTAAGCTGCCTTGTTCTGAAAAGCTGTTCACGTGACCTGAATCTGGGCGTGGATTTTCTGAGCGAATATGGCGCAATTACTGACCTCCGGGATTCTAAGGTCTCGTTTTCTACTGAGAAAGCAGTGGCCCTCAGCGGCGCAAAGCGACCACTCAATGTGCTTCGAGTTTGTGACAACAGTGTCACTGTGCCACACCAAACAAGCACCTTCCTTAAAGTCAAATGCAATGCCCTTCACGATGCTGAAGCAATAGCCGAAAGTAACGTCTTGTTACTGTTGACACAAGGAGTCTGAGTGGCCCGCAGTTTGATTCATCTTCACCGCGGTCAGTCCAAGGTACTTGTTACTAATTTTTCGCACGAGTATCGGAACCTTTTTCGTGACACTTCCGTAGCTTTCGCCGAACGCATCTCTGATGTCTCCTAGTGCTAGTCCACAGAAACCAAGCCACCGCCCACATCCCTCGACAATCTCAATGTCAGCTCAGAGCTATCGGTCAGCCAGCGTGACCACCTGTTTTCACTGTTACTGGAATTCAGAGTGTTTTGCATCGTCGTCAAAAGTGAATCAAACTTCCATCTCCAAGCACCAGATCGTGACGTTCGATGATGTGCGCCCAATCCGCCAGCACCCCTTCCGCGTCTCTTCGCCCGAGCGCGAAGTTATTAAGTCACAAGTTAAGGAAATGCTTGAAGATGAGGTTATCCAGCCTTCCAATAGCCCGTAGTCTTCCCAAGTCGTTCTAGTTAAAAAGAGACAGCACGTTACGTTTTTGCGTCGATTACCGCAAACTGAACGCCGTAACTAAGAAGGATGTCTACCCCTTGCCGCGGTTTGATGACTCTCTCAACCGCTTTCGGCGTGCAAAGTATTTTTCGTCCATCGATCTAAAACGTGGCTGCTGGCATATTGAGGTCGATGAGCAAGATCGTGAGAAGACGGCCTTCGTCACACCCAACGGCCTCTGCGAATTTAAAGTTCTACCTTTCGGTCTGTGTTCCGCGCCGGCCACATTTCAGCGGATGATGGACACTGTCCTCGCCGGCTTTAAATGGCAGTGTTGCCTAGTCTACCTAAAGGACGTGGTCGTCTTCGCAGAATCATTTACACATCTTACGCGCCTGCGGTCAGTACCCGAAGACCTTCGATCCGCTAACCTGACCCTTAAGCCACAGAAATGCCACTTTGGCTACCGAGAGCTTAAATTTCTCGGCCATGTCGCCAGCGCCGCCGGCGTGAACCCCGACCCTGACAAGATTGCTGCTGTTGCGGAATTTCCGGTTCCATGTGACAAAAAAAGCTGTTCGCCGATTTTCGGCTTGTGCAGTTACTACCGACATTTTATCGACAACTTCGCTGATCTCGCTGAGCCGCTGTCTCGGCTCACCCGGGGAGACACCACTTTTGTTCGGACTCACGAGCAAGAAGCTGCTTTTGGCGAGCTGCGTATCCGTCTCCAATCGCCGCATGTTCTAGCCCATTTTCACGAGCAGAGGGAGACAGAAATACGCGCCGACGCCAGCAAAATTGGCCTTGGGGCGGTTCTCGTGCAACGTCAAGAGGGTGTTGAACGAGTCATCGCCTATGCCAGCCGTACTTTATTGCGCGCCGAGATGAACTATTCAACTACTGAAAAGGAATGCCTCGCCATTATTTGGGCTGCTGCAAAATTTCGCCCTTACCTTTATGGTCGCCCATTTAAAGTGGTCACTGACCACCATTCTATGTGTTGGTTGGCCAACCTGCGTGACCCATGCGGCCGCCTGGCGCGATGGAGCCTTCGCCTACAGGAGTTCGATCTCACTATTGTCTATACGTCCGGACATGAGCATGAAGATGCTGACACGCTCTCCCGTGCGCCTGTCCAGCTCGCTTCACCAGACAGGGATGATGCTGGCAGTTTCCTCGGAGCTGTTGATGCTTCAGATATGTCTCATCAGCAGGGTGCCGATCCAGAGTTACGAGCACTGATTGATTATTTAGAATGTCAGCCAGCCACCATATCTAAGTGTTTTTCTCGGAGCCTCTCAACTTTCTGCCTGAGAGGTGGTGTGCTTTATAAGCGCAGCTCTAGATCCGAGTCGAGAATCTACCTCCTCGTGGTACCCACAGCTCTGAGAGAGGAAATCCTTTCCGCGTGCCATGATGAACCAACTTCTGGCCACTTCAGCTATTCTCGCACACTTGCTAGAATACGACGGACATTTTACTGGCCCAACCATGCAATGTTGCTAAGCGCTATGTCAAGAGCTGTCGGCAATGTCAGCGTCGGAAGGTTCCGCAATCGAAGCCTGCAGGCCTCTTCATGCCCATAGTACCACCACGAGCACCGTTTGATCTAGTGGGCATGGACCTTCTCGGTCCTTTCCCTCGGCCATCCTGTGGCAACCGTTGGATAATCATCGCCACAGACGATCTGAGTCGCTATGCCAAAAGCAAAGCGTTACCTAAGTGTACAACATCTGAAGTTGCCCATTTCTTTGTACACCAGATCATACTGCGGCACGGTGCTCCTACCTGCATTATTACTGATAGAGGGACTGGCTTTACTTCACAAATTATGGCCGAAGTCTCTCATCTCAGCGGTCCGGCGCATCGAAGAGCTACTGCTTACCATCCGCAGACCAATGGGCTGACGGAAAGGCTTAATAAGACCATCACGGACATGCTGACAATATGTCGACGCCCAGCACAAGAACTGGAATGCAATCGTACCATATGTGACAATCGCATACAATACGGCAGTTCAAGAGACAACACGTTTCACGCCGTTTCGGCTCGTTTACGGCAGGGAGGTTCGGACGATGCTGGATGCAATGCTCCCTTGCCAAACAGATACCGAACTTTGTTCTGACGCCGAGCAGTTTGCCAAAGATGCTGAGCAAGCACGCCAACTAGCACGCGCCCACATCACCAAGCAACAGGACAGGGGTTCACGCCGGTACGACCTCCGCCACAGACAAGCTTCCTACAACACCGGGGACCAGGTGTCGGTGTGGACTCCTGTTCGACGCCGCGGCCTGTCAGACAAGCTGATCTGCCGCGTAAAAAATCGTCCAGCGTACCAGCAACGTCAATTACGAGGTGCTCCCGGATGGATCAGGGCACACAGGCCGTCGGCTACCTCGTCCAGCGACAGTTAATGTCGCCCTGGGATAAGAACTAATGGCTGCACCCCTTAAATATTAAGAGTGTGAGGAATTGTACTTGCTGACACTCCGTTCTTGAGCGTGAGGGAGATTTTACGGTTGGCCGTTTCCATATGCTCCATCCCTGGGCACCAACACTTACCGTGCTCCACAGATTGAAAAGTTCCATAAGGCTCTAAAGCTTCCACAATCCTCCGGTGCTCCATTTAGCGGGGAAGCCAAGGGAGCTTAACCTTGACATTCTTTGTATCCGGCTGGAACACCATGTCCCTAAGTCGTTTCACAGGGACCTCTGCTTTGTTAATTAGCTTCTGCTTTTAAGAACTACTCTCGCAGGTAACCATCCACACGTCACTCATATGGTATTGACCAATGCACAAATTTTCCCGGCGGTCTAAAATCTGTTCGAGTGTTCCTCAAAAGTCAGGTGCTCGGTACGGGCGACCCTTATGGTAGGCATGCAGGGAATCGGTATTAGGGACAATATTGCCGCAAAACCTTCAAAACAGTATTTGTTGTTTTTTTAACAGCCGCCGGCATACAGGCTTATCACTTTGATTCTGGACCGCGTATTAGTTCCGTAATCTTTGTTTGTTAATGCTCTATGTCGCGAGTCACACATTTATCAGTTTTGTTGTAGCGCAAGATGCACCGAGATCTGTCTCGAAGATTCCGGCCACTCGGGTGTCTTTCCACAATGTTCCAGCCCGTGCTGGTAGCTGTTTTCGACGTTATCTGGATTGTTCTGTGCAGCCTTAAAATTGAGCGTTGCCGAAAGTGACGGGCATTCTTTGTTCGACGATCGACGAGCACTTTTGTTTCTATCAACGCCGCCGAGTTGCTTAGTTCTTTTGCGGGCGCAAGTCAGCCCAAATAAAGAGTTTCTTTAGTGCAATCATCGACCCTTCATTTGTGTCGTCGACCTCGTCACCACTACGTGACATCTGGTGGAGGTGCTGCCTTTGATCCTTCAAGCGAAGACCCAAGCCGTGTTCCTGTCTCCCTGGAAGACCAGCCTACAGGTCACCGAGCCAGCCGCCGACTTCAAGGCCTACAACCCGAACACGGTCTGCTGCCTGACCCCATTCGATCTCGGAAGGCATCGACGCTGACAATGGCCCAGCCTACAGCACCGGTTGTTTTCGTCCAACCCCGTGAGCCCCCCTGCTTCCATGGACGACCGGATGAAAATGCTGGAGACTGGATGGACCTTTTCGACCGTGTGGCAGAATTCAACGGCTGGAATGACACCGCGAAACTTAGGCAAGTCTACTTTGTTCTTCAAGGACATGCCCGAGTTTGGTTCGAAAATAATGAGGCAACTAGGAATGATTGCGAGACTTTCAAGGAAGCGTTTCTTACTGCCTTTTCAAGCGTCGTCCGAAAGGAAAGAGCCAAGGCCCTCCTTCAGTCAAGACTTCAACTTACTGACGAGCCTGTCCTGGCATATGTTGAGGAGATGAAGCGCCTCTTTCACCGCGCCGACCCTAACATGACCGAAGGAGAGAGGGTCAAATTTTTTAATGCGAGGCGTCAAAGAATCGCTTTTTGCAAGTCTTGTGCGAAATCCGCCAAGAACTGGGCCGAATTTGAAACGGAGGCGTCTACTATCGAGAAGACGTTGGCCACCCGGATGCGCCACTACGAGCGACCGCTTCAGCCGGACTGCTCAAACAACTACCCCAACGCATCTACAAGCGGAGAGAACCTTCGGGACCTCATCCGGGAGATCGTGCGAGAGGAGCTCCACCGACTGATGCCATCATCGCAACAACCGCAGGTGGCGACGCTCGCGGACGTCATCCGTGAAGAAGTCCAGCAGGCGCTGGGCGTTCCTCAAGCGACGGCTGCGACTGTTCCAGCACACGAGGCAACAGCGATGAACTACGCTGGTGCATTACGCCGCCCTCCGCCCCGACGTGATGACGTTCCGAGCCCTCGCCGCAAGCGCCCTGTTCCCGAAAGCCGCCCCTTGGCCCCCACCCACCAAGCCTACCAACGACCCCCAAGCCCCAGAAAGTGCGACGCCTGGAAGACAGCAAACAACCGACCGCTCTGTTTCCATTGTGGTGAGGCAGGACACATCCTCCGTCACTGCAAGTACAGGCGGATCGGCCTCCGTGGTTTCGCTGTCGACGCCCCACGACCCCGTCCTGGCGAGCGACCACAGGAAATCAACGACTTCCTGCGCAGCGGAGAGCACTAGTCGCCAAGGCGTCTATCACGATCCCCATCACCGTACAATGCCCGATTTGCGTCGCCGGACCGCGGTTACGTGCAAGGACGGTCTCCTAGTCCCCGTAGGGGAAACTAAAGGCAGCAACCTTTGGAGGTGAGGTTGCTCAACGGCGAAAAGACTAAGATCCTCCGCGGCCGACGACCACTAACGACGACGCAGCTATGTCATTGCCGCTCCACACGACGACAACACGACCAGAGTGCAAGCCGACACCGTCGCCCAAGCCATCGACGAACAACTGCGTACCATCCCCAGACCAATGGCCTTACGGAGCGCCTAAATAAAACGATCGCAGACATCATCGCTGTGTACGTCGACGCTGAACACAAGACCTGGGACGCCATCTTGCCGTACGTGATCTTCGCGTATAACACGGCAGTCCAGGAGACGACCAGAGCCACCCCGTTTAAGCTTGTGTACGGCAGGGAGCCCACGACGACGCTCGACGCAATGCTGCCGCACGTAACCAACGAGGACAACCTTGAGGTCGTCGCCTACCTGCAGCGTGCAGATGAAGCCCGACGACTCGCACGGCTGCGTATTAAAGACCAACAGCGCACCGACAGCCGACGATACAACTTACGACGACGCCACGCAGAGTACAATCCAGGAGACCAAGTGTGGGTTTGGACACCAATTCGCCGTCGCGGATTAAGTAAAAAGTTGTTGCGTCGATACTTTGGGCCGTACAAAATCACTGTCCGCGTAGGACCACTGGACTATGAAGTCATTCCCAACGGAACGTCAGCATCACAACGGCGATGCGCCAGCCCAGAAATTGTACATGTTGTACGACTGAAGCCATATTACGCGCGTTAAAGAATCTGTGGCGTTTAAACTTTCCAGTGTTGATGTTTAAGTTGCTTTGTTTTGGAACATCGAGGCGATGTTTTTTTAGGGGGGAGTAATGCCGCAAAACCTTCAAAACAGTATTTGTTGTTTTTTTAACAGCCGCCGGCATACAGGCTTATCACTCTGATTCTGGACCGCGTATTAGTTCCGTAATCTTTGTTTGTTAATGCTCTATGTCGCGAGTCACACCTTTATCAGTTTTGTTGTAGCGCAAGATGCACCGAGATCTGTCTCGAAGATTCCGGCCACTCGGGTGTCTTTCCACAATGTTCCAGCACGTGCTGGTAGCTGTTTGCGACGTTATCTAGATTGTTCTGTGCAGCCTTTAAATTGAGCGTTGCTGAAAGTGACGGGCATTCTTTGTTCGACGATCGACGAGCACTTTTGTTTCTATCGCCGCCGCCGAGTTGCTTAGTTCTTTTGCGGGCGCAAGTCAGCCCAAATAAAGAGTTTCTTTAGTGCAATCATCGACCCTTCATTTGTGTCGTCGACCTCGTCACCACTACGTGACAATATTACCGGTAGGCAAGCTTAGAAGGACAACTTTGTAGGTGTCTGTGGTATCCTGAGAAGTCGAAAGACTTCAGCCAACGGCCGATGCGCTGTTTCCAGCAATGAACATTTTCAGGCACAGCCGCCCAGAACGGCTTCTTCTTCGCCCCCCCCTCCCCCTGCCAATGAATGCGCGGAATAAAAGACCGTATTTTCACGCATCCACTGCCAATGGATGCTCGAAAATACGGTCTTTTATTCCTCGCATCAATGTCCGCGTGGATGATACCATTCTGATTCATTGGCTGCTTTTGGTTACGGATATTATATTTCCGTTAATCTAGCCCCACTTTGCGGTTTCTTACTCATTATTGTTTTTGTTTTTTTCGGGCACAGATATTGAGGACGTAGTTCACCGATCGCCCATAAATACGCTGAATCCCTTTCCTAGCTATCACGAAGGGCCACCAGTGCACCGAATCTTTATAATGCGTCATGTTTTCTGTACCCACTTTCCAAGTATCATAATTTACTAGTGCTAAGCGTCTGTAATCGTCTTCAAAAGCGTTTAGGGTTTGCTAAATACGGAGAAGTCTGGTGCCATAATGCCTGCCATATTGCATAATGTGTCTTCACGTGCTGACAGCATAGCAGCTACGCCAGTGAATGTCCTTCCGACCAAGAGTTTTGCATACGCAGTCCCTTAAGGAAGCGCAATTGATTATAAATAATTGTAAACAATATTCAACTATCTGTATATATTTCGATGGCGAGCGCTGTGTTTCATTTTAGGCGAGCGTATTTTGGTCGCCGCTAGCGATATGCGCTGCGTTCTTTTTTGGACTTTCGCGTTGAATGCTCTTTTTCAACCGCAGATATGAAGATACACCCCAAGATCGTACCAGTTGTAGCCAGCGTTGCTCGTAATGAACTCATGCGCTCGCACGGAAGAACGCGCAAATGCCATGCGACGCGGGCATCTGCTGCTAGGACACACTGTGAAGTCTTCAAATATTCTGAGTATCTGTGAAAGAATGCGTAGCCCACACATATAGAAAAGGTTTAATGTATATTGTTATATTTCATGCTTATTCAGCATTAGCATGCTCCGGCATGATCATTCTGTACTAGCTTCACAAAGGATTGGTTCCTTCGACATAAGGTAAACGGGATTTGGTCTGTCCTATATATGGGCTAGATCATGTTCTGAGCTCTATGCCGCATCGTACGGAGCTTCATACCGCGCATTGGTCCGTACGGTTTCAGATCCATACTAAACGGGCTTCTAGGTTCAAGATACATACCCTAAAAGGTCTGACCGATATTACTTCATACCAGACCGGACCGTTCGGATAGAAATTCACAGTGGACATGGTCTGTGCGGTTCGACCTGCATACCGGACCAGTTTGTCCTCTTAGAGCGATGTACCCGTCCAGTAGTAAAAAGCTGTTTAAATTTATACAGGACAGACCCCACCGCTATGAGATTTGTACCGCATCATACAGTTTCGGTAAAAACCAGTCTGGCACCATACGAGATTTCTCAATAGGGAACTAAAAATGCCTTTGCATCTTTGTGACGCTGTTTTTCTTTTGTATTCCAACAGTTTAACACGGCAATTTCTATTGCAGTCCAGAAAATATTACCAGCATCCCAAGTCTTCTGAATGAATTTATACTTGTTTGGTTGGTTTGTACTTGGCATTCCTTTAATATGTTTGCACATTAGCATCACTTTTCTTTGACATAAATTTAGTTGCCGAGGCATTTTACGCAAAACTTTGATGACTGTAAAGAGTATTACTGTATCCATTGGCTCTAAAGTACATTTATACATATTATTAATAAACCTAAAAAAACTGTACGGTAAATGTTATCTTCTGTGTTATAATGAATAGCGCAGTATGAATTGCCTCATACGTTTCCGAGGAAAGATATCACTGTTCAGATGCACTGCCAAGTGTAAAAGAGTGGGCAGGATATCTTTAAAGCTTGCGAGCTTTTAGCCCTGTCACCTTCTCTAATTTAGAGAAAATAAAAAAGTGTTTGATTTATTGATTGACTGGTTGATTGATTGTATACTACTCATAAAAATACTTCTACCTTGATGCAAACTTCACCGCCCTTTAAAGGTTTTGAAAACTCATACCAATCCTCTGAGTACAAAATTGTTGCTTGTGGACAGCTAAGACATAATATTTTACTTCAGCAGCACGTTTGCGCTATACTAACGTTCTGTCTTAACGTTCTACTGTCGGTATCAGTCGCATAACATTTATTGGGCCCAAGTGCCATTGTAGCGAACCTAACTCACGTCATGCGCGGCGCTAGTCATAAACAAAATAAATTTGCAATATGCTTCGCAGAGCATGCAACGCAATAATAAAGCGCAGCTCGAAATTCAACGCAAGCGGAGATTAATGATGCGAGCGTTGAAATGACATTTTAGTGAGTTGCCTTCGTATATAAGAACTGGCAGTGCTTTAGCTCCGGTTAAACCTATTTGATTTCTGAAAGCAATATTGTTCTCAAGAACTTACACCGGATTTCCGCAGTTGAAGAGTCACTCCTGGACCTGTCACGACTTCTAAAGCACATTCGTTATGACGCTTCTCAAGTCGTGTGGCGCGGTCTTCTACTGTCTCTTCAGCGTGTTGTCTCTGTTTCGCTCCGTTGTATTTGCCTCTCCTTTGACAATTCAACCTTCTCCATAACTGCTAAGATCCACTGAGGCGAAGCGCATATATGTACCCCGACGAGGCGCGCCTCCTTTCCCTCTACCCCAGCTTAGCACACATATGTCGGAGCGAGCGGCGATGGAAGGAGCTTCACCTGCGGCGCCATCTTTTGGAACTCGGTGGACCAGCTGGGGCGTTGCTAGGTAACAGCTCAAGATCATTCGTGGCCGCGGCGTTACAGCCCACGTAAGTGCCGAAGAGCTGGCGTAGTGTTGCTTACGCAAAAAAAATACAGATTCTGCGTTAAAGCATGACGGCGCAATATATGACGCTAACGATGGGTTGCTTTAGTTAGTTCATAAGTAGTTTATAACTCATTGTTCGCACCTGATGGATGGCTGCAGCCACCTGTAAACATGGCAGGTTTTCTCGAAACAGCAAGCGCGCACAAGAGGACACCTGCCGACTTGGAACCTTTAACTCTAAACGCAATGCTCTTGCAGAAGCCAACACTGAGAACAATGCCAAATAGAAATGTAAGGAGAGAGAGTATTAAAGATCAGTTTACATGAAAGACGCAGAGGCGGAAAGAATAGACAAGCGCTGAGCCTCCAGCTAAATTTGACAAAAGTGTGCTGAGAAAAGTTCTACGTCTGATCACCGAACGTTCCATTGACTGTTCACAGCGTAGCGCCCTGTTCAAGGTCTTCTATTACAAGTGGTGGAGATTACAGCAATCCCCTCAACCTGCAGCTTCACAGCCGAGCGTTGCCTACCACTTCCGCGATGCCTGGGGCCGCCAACCAACCGCCAACCCCATCCCCTGCCATCTGACCCGGCGCAGCGCGTTAGCGCGACACAGCCATATTCAGCGGCACCGATGACACGGATGTGGAAGACTGCTTGGCGTCGTATAAACGCATAAGTGCGTACAATAAGTAGGACGACACCGTCAAACTCACAAACGTCATTTTTATTTGAGCGGCGTTGCCAATCTACTTGCTACTTGCTGGCTCCGACACTGGCTCGGACAATGATACTTTCTGGCTCCGACAACGTCCATCCGGACCGACTCGCCCAAATGGCTGACCGCATTGCCAAATGGCTGACCGCATTGCGGACAGCAGCGCGTTAGCAGCAGCTCCCATCACCTCAGAGCTTCTGAGCAAACAGACCAAATGTCGTCCCTAGAGGTACAAGTCGACCGGCTCGCAGCTATTATTAAGAAGCTCACCACTTCTAACGGCTCGCAACACTGCTCGAGACGCAACTCTCCTTCATATGCTATAGATCGCCGTCTCATAGCCAGTTCAACGGGTCTCACCATCGCCTCTGCTGGTATCACAACAGTTTCGGGAAATGAGATACCCGTTGCATTCAACCTTGCTCGTGGGCAGGGAACTCACCTACCAGTCACTAATGGCGACATGCGACATCGGTCAGCTGTCTGACCACCTTTTCTTTGTGGTCGATCACATTACGTTCCCTGCCTGCCAGTTGACACAGCAGTCGAGCCGTCTATCGTACCTGCAACACACGGAGGCCGCCGACGTGGTGAGGCAGCATCCACAATGCACGCAGTCAACAATACCACGATTGCCTAATGCCGACTCCGGTTTATGACAGTGGACATCGGACGCAGGAGCCTGATCAGATGGGTGCTCGTAGTAGCCGATCTATATTTTGCCATCCCAGGGGCAGACGAGCTACTTCTACCTGAACGTCAGCGTTCGTGATCGTCAGCTGAAAGACAACACGTGACTTGCTGTGCTTGGCCTGGAGCCTAATCTGTGGTGGTGGTAAAAATATTTTAATGAAAATGATTAGGAGGTTGTAGCGGCGGTTGGAGTCCTCAGTCCGGAACCCCATTGGCGTAGGCTGCTGTCCGCGCTCTTCCGATGAGTTCTTTTTGAACCCTTGCGTCCGAGCTGGTCAGAGCTGCCTCCCACCCCTCCTGCGTTGGCTGGTTATTAATAGTGACAGTCTGATTTCGCTGGCATGCCCACACCATATGGTATAGGTCCGCCTTCTCCCCGCAGAATTTGCATTGTGAGTCAAATGACTCTGGATCTATTGCGTGTAGTCTGCGTGGATTGTTAAAAGTGTTGGTCTGTAGCTTGCGGAGGTGTATCTCCTCCCCTTTGTCTAGTGTCTTTGCCGGTGGAGGGTAGACCCGGCGAGATAATCTTAAGTGCTGAAGTATTTCGGTGTAAGTTAGCAATGGGATAGGAGGTTCCACGAGATCCGTATTGGGTGCCCGGGGGAGAAATGCTCGGGCTGAGGCGTGTGCGCTCTCGTTCCCTGGGATGCCCTGGTGACCTGGTACCCATACTAAGTGTTTATCCATGGGTTGGTAGCCACGGGTGTAACTATCTTGCAGGATTTTAGCTGCTAGCGGTGCAATCCTGCCCCTGAGGTAATTGCGATATGCTGTCTGTGAATCTGTAAGAATGTATTCTGAGGTAGTGTGTGTCGCAGCTAGGGCAATTGCCACTTCCTCCGCAGCCAGTGTGTCATGGCTGTGTAATATTAGTCCATCCACTGTTTTATCTTGGTGTACTACCGCAACGGCCGCCATTCCCTGTTCAGGACCCGCAGCATCGACATAGAACACGCCCTCGCGCCCGCCGTAGTGCCTTTTTATAGCTTCCGCTCGTGCTTGTCTTCTTGGCTGGTGAAAGTCGGGGTGCATATTCCTCGGTAATGGAGTTCCCTTGAATTGTCCTCTCCATGAGGCTGGGATGTCGCTTTTAGGGTCTAGCTGTTCGGGGCAATTGATGTTCAAATCGTTCAAGACTTGTCGGCCAGTCAGAGTCGTGGAGAGTCGTACCACCTGCGCCGTGAGGTGTGCCTCAATCAGCTCGTCTACCGTGTTGTGGACGCCCAGTCGTAAAAGCCGGTCCGTCGATGTCGTAAGAGGGAGGCCCAGGGCCTTCTTGTAGGCTGTTCTGATTATGACGTCGAGGTTCTTGATGTCAAACTTCTTGAGACGAAGGTAGGGTGCCGCATAGACGATGCGGCTCACGACGAAGGCCTGCACCAGTCGGAGAGTATCTTCTTCGCGCATCCCTGATTTCCGCGTCGTTATTCTGGCGATCATCCTGCCGACTTGCTCGCTCACGAGGCGGAGTTTCTGGATGGCGAGGTGGTTGTTGCCCTTGTTATTGATGCATAGACCCAGTATCTTAACGGTCTGAACTTCCTTTATGGGTGAGTTGTCAACGTGGATGTCGATCGTGGCCTGATTTTTGTGCTGGCGGAAGACTAGGAGTTCACATTTTTCGGGAGAGCAGGTTAGTCCACACGCTCGTGCATAATTCTGAACTGTTGTTGCCGCTGTTTGTAGTTGTTCTTCCATCATTCCCATACTACCCCTAGTTGTCCAGATGGTTATATCGTCAGCGTACAGGGCGTGTCGTATGCCCTGTATCTGATTTAGAAGAGGTGGAAGATTGCGGAGTGCAATATTGAACAGAAGTGGGGATAATACTGCCCCTTGCGGAGTGCCTCTCGTGCCCATCTTCACTTGCGTTGTTTGTTTAGTACCGATGCTGATGTTGACTGTTCTGTCTTTAAGGAAATCATAGATGTATGAGTAGACTCGCTGGCCACAGTTGGTGGTCTGGAGATTTTGGAGGATTGTGGAATGTTTGACATTGTCAAACGCTCCTTTGAGGTCGAGGGATAGAAGTGCTCGGTCACTGTTTCTGCGTGCTGGATCAATGACTTCGCGTTTGAGTTGCAGAAGCACATCATGGGTGGACAGATGTGCTCTGAATCCAAACATCGTGTGTGGCAGTAGCTCGTTGTTCTCTAGATAGTTGGAGAGACGTGCGTGGACTGCCTTTTCCATGAGTTTGCCTGCGCACGACGTGAGGGATATGGGGCGTAGGTTTTCAATGCTGATTTTCTTGCCGGGTTTGGGGATAAAGTGTACATTG
>JAJIZL010014133.1:229411-239885 GCA_023969395.1 Amblyomma maculatum | reverse complement strand
CTTGTACATACATACGTAGAGTGAAACAACGGTGTGTCTGAAGAAAGGCAGAGCGGTAATAATGATCCTTGTACGACGCCGGTGCTAAGTGACTTCTTGTAGATGCATGTATGATAATCTATTTTAGAGATGTCGAGGTGTCGGTTTCTGACCTCCAGTGAGATTAGAAAGTCGTCACTATATCTTTCATATCAAACTCGGCAACCTTTAAAATCTCTAGATGCAAGGCTATCTCACCCAGCCAACAAAACACTCTCAGAAGTGTAGTGACGATACAAAAACATAGTGAAAGCTATGGAAGCTAGATAAATCCCTCTTTTCAGGTGAAAATTTTCAGAAGGTTGAAGCCGTGTGCTTCAAAGACACGTGGGCACATTCCGATCATTCAGTTTTTCAAATGTTTGATATTCTTGAACAGGAGTTTAAGGGTCTTGCAATTAAAGCACCATCATTGACTGAGTCTATCTATTTGTGCTATTTTTGTGGCTTCCATTATTTCCTCCAATGTCTTGTGTACCCCATTCCCAACGGTCTGGTCGCGAAGTAGCCGTTGGAAAGGTTGAGTGCGCTTTTGATGCTTTTTCTTATTACGTTCTATATTTGTTCCTTTTCCCTTGCTGTAAGGTTTAGATAGGGTACTGCATATCCTACCCTTGCATATTTAAAGATTGTCCGCTCTTGCTTGTAGACTTGCAGGCTTGTAGACGTCAGATAGAGGTGGAAATGTTGCCGACCACTGAACGAAAATATTACGACCACTTTAAGATATTGAAGAATATTTGAACTCGTCATGGTGACACATGAATTGGTACTTAACAGGTGTACTCGTTTCTTGGACTTCAGCATTCGCCCTCCTGATAACCACACATGTTGGTACTACAAACCTAAAGTTCAAACGCCACTTTAAAAACCGCTCCGTTGGGTAAACACAAACCTGTTGACACCAGGAATGAACAATCTTTGCTCTTGCAATGTTTTGAAGAAGTTCTGTTCCCACATAATTGATGACAGCACAATGAAACAATCAATCCGAATATGCGCCGGCAGCAAACCCATCACGCGCCTTCTTGACGTCATCCACGGGAAAGGTTTTAAAAGAAATGAAAAGGCTGAGAGTGAAGTCATGACCAGAATTAACCAATTAAAGATAAACAAGTAAACGCCCTTTGCAGCCGTGCCATTATATCTCATAAGGTCCGCTGAGCCTTAAACTGGCGGCCGACAATGTTGAGCTATTAGTGGCCTTTCAGGCTTACTATGAAATATTAAAATGTCTAATGCAACGAACCTGGACAAAAAGATAGCCTGGACTCAGGTTCACATAAAATCAGTTACAATATTTTCTTCCATTTAATCAAGGCATTGTGCATGAAACACAGCTACACCGTAAAATCAGGCTCGTCGGCCAGACTGATTGATATAACTAGAGCAAGATAATTCCAGTAGGACTACAATGAAAGCTCGAATACACCAGTGTTTGTTACAAAACATTGCGACGAAGGAGAACATAGACTAGCCTGCAGACCAGATATTCTTCGTCAGAAAGCTTTTACCAAACATTAGTCGAAAATAGCAAAGGAAGTCATCAAAGCAAAGACAATAGCCTAAGCAGGGGCCTTCTTGTTCCAAACATCAATATGTATTTTGTCATAAGCAAGTCCCAATTTCTTTTCATTCAGTTTCACACTTGAAGCACTATTCAAAAGGCGTTTTCTACAGTACGATATGCTCTTTGAAAAACCATCGCTAATTGAGACATCCTTGCCTTTAAGCTTAGATTAGTTGCTCATGATAACCTGCTTTCCTTTGTAATCATAGAACCGAAGGTTAAACAGTCGTTCATTGGTTTGATTTTTTCGGGCTTGATTTGAGCTGTACGCCACTTGAAAAGATGGCGTCTGGATATTTCTTCAGTGGTCCCCGAGAGCTCGTTGTTTGCTTACGAGGTAGTGTGATCGGTCCCCTTGTCTACTGCTGCTTTGCAGAGGCCGCGTTTCGTTCTGTCCCGTTTTATTTTTCGTCGAGGTCGTGGTTCCTTTTTAGCTGTTTAGTTTTCCTTCTATAGCCGCACCACTTACGGAATGGGGATATATCTGCCTTGAGTCAAGGAGATAAATGAAGGGGAAATGAGGGTGCTCGTTAAAATACATAAAGGAAAAAAGCCAACAGTCGGCGAGGCCAAGGAAAGCATTGGGGATTGTACTTGATGTACTTCATGGGGATTGTAGCGCCACGTCCACCGCTATGGTTTACGGTGGCGCTGGTGAACACTCTCAAGGTTAGTATAGTGACAACATTAATACCCAAAAAGGTAGCAGGTAAGACAGCGGCTGATGTAGCTCAGTTGGAAGAGCACCGGACGCGATATTCTGAGGTCGTGGGTTCGGTTTCCACCATCGGCACGTTGTTTTTCCTTATAGTTTGTATTAATTTATCTGTCCCCTGAACAGATTACTAATTTATGTGATTACTGAAGTAAAAAAAGACAAAGTACAATCCCCAATGCTTTCCTTGGCCTCGCCGACTGTTGGCTTCTTTCCTTCATGTATTATAACGAGCACCCTCATTTCACCTTCATTTATCTGCCTGTAGCTTACGGGGGTCTTGGTTCTGGCAGTCATGAAGCCATAGGTAGCGTAAGAAGGCTCTAGCACAGCTTTCACCCTCGCTCTTGATCACGTTCTACGTGACGGTGGCGGTAACAAAGGACGTCCCACGTCCACCGCTATGGCTGATGGTGGCGCTGTTGAACACTCACAAGGTTAGTATACAGACGAACATTAATAAATAATAAAGTAGCAGGTAGGACAGAGGCCGATGTAGCTCAGTTGGAAGAGCAGCGGACGTGATATTAAGAGGTCGTGGGTTCGGTTCCCACCATCAGCACGTCGTTTTTCCTTCTATTTTCTGTTTATTTATTTTTCCCCTAAACAGATTACTTTAATAATTTATGTGAGTATTAAAGTAAAAAAATAAAGACATGAAGTACAATCCCCAATGGTTTCCTTCGCCTCGCCGACTGTGGGCTTCTTTCCTTCTTGAGTGAAGGAGGTGACATGTATATTGGTGGAGTGAGCATACCTTAACCAAAACTGTCAACTAACTGAGTACATCCGTGCAAAAAAGAACATCATGTGCCCTCATCGAAGCACTGAACAGCAGCCCTGCTACACGCTTTCAGGCTTCACTGAGCCGTCAATAACAGGACCGTCATTAGGTTGCGCGCACCGGCCTTTTCTGAAGAGGGTGGGCGTCCTTGCTGTATTTTGTGCTTGCTGCTAAACACACACATCTCGATTTTATAACATTACTGACATCGAAAAAATCGGCGAAATCTGAATTTTATATACAAATATGAACATTCATCTTAAATGCAACAAACAGAATGTCTCCTCTCTGAACAGCGGACGCACGGCAGAGTGGAGCCTCACTAGTCGCAGGAAACCACCTCGTCGATAAGCGAAGCTCTCGCGTATCAGCGCGAGCTTGACTGAGATAATATAATGAGTCGTTTACTAATCAGTAAAGTTTGGCCTGCATCAGAAGCTGCAGGGACGAAGTCAGCAGGAGCTCCTGCCCTATCAACAAAGCATAGAAAAACATTTGCGCGTGTTACAAAATAATGGTTCCATGCAATGCACGTTCATTTTCTCCATCAGCGTTCAGCACAAGAGAGACGCATATTTGTAACAAAAATATCTCACCCCAGAAAGCAATCGCAGTGACTTCAATGGTTGTGGCCTGTGTAAACGGTGACCCACGTCATTGCCGCATGAACACCGAGGTCTTTATGCACACGATGCTGTCATCCAAACTTACTACTGGTATGAAGTTTCATCTTCAAGTTTCTGACATGACTTTCCTTGTTTAAGCACCGGCTGCGATGCGCTTGGAGCACAGTTGACGTATATATTGCGCGTATTGATATACGTGGTCATTGTTCAGGCTACCAGCCGAAAATTCGGCGCTCCAGATTGTTTATAAACACGAAAATGAGATCTCCGTCTACGCTATCCTCTGTCGTCAGCGTACGCAAGTTTCCTGTAAAAGAGCAACACTAAGACAATGCGTCGGGCCGGCCACTTACTAATTGAGTAGTAAGTGGCCGGGTAGTAAAATACCCGGCGTCTGCATCCGAATGCATGCAGCCGGTATAAATACAGGGCTTTAATTCGTGATTTGTACGAATTACAAAACATTTAAGGCGCTGAAAATGCTTTGACGGTTTTGCCGATGTGAAAAAGGAATGTCAGGCTTTATACGCCGTGTAGAAATCGGAGGTGAAATCGACGCGCTGCAAGTTGATGCCCGGCGGGCGTCGCTCGAGTTCGTGGAGCTCTTCGAAAATTAAGCACGAAAATACAGGATACCCCAAGAGGGATAGGCAGCGTAAAAAGCCCTTCTGAGGGACAGCCTTTCATAGGCACTTTGCGCGGGCCGTGCAGGCGTTGCTGGGAATTGATTTCAATGCATGCTTGTTGATGAATTTGTTCGCTGGTATTTGCTTTTGCGCCCCGTGTAGCTGATAAGTCGCGCTCGTAATGTTTGAAAATACAGAGTCCGCGTACTGGAGAAACACACAGAAAGCTGAAGCTGGGTCTTCATAAAGGTTTCAGTTTTGCCTCAGCAGCAGTTTTGGCGAATTCGTCGATAGGTACAGAATTCAGTGAACGTACGCTGACCTCGTTCCACTGCTCTATACTGTCAATCTCCTTTACCTTATGTGCTTGCAGCTTTCGAGCCAGACCTTCTGTCTGTTGGCGCAGTGGGGAGATCGAACATTAAAAAGCGCACTCTGAGCTCTGGAACGCGCGTTGCGTAATTATCGAAATGTTATTGTAGGCTGCTAATTAGTTATAAATATGCGCCAAACGTCATCTCTTGCCCTTTCATCTTGAATGTGAATGGCTGCTCTCATACTGAGATGAGAAATGTTTTATGTGAGCTTTTAAGTTTACTGTCCTCCTCTTTCTTTGCTACGCACGTGCGGTTGTTATACTTGTGCAGTTGCCGAAAACAGTAGTATAAAGGACGGTTTCTCTCGCTATCACGAATGAACACGCGAACGTTGGCCAGCGTCACGACGCTTTAACCCGTCGTTTGCCAGCTCCTTAATTAGGTTATACATACTGTAAAAGAAGGCTAGGTCGAGACGGCGAGGTCGTGACGGCAAGGACAGCGAAGCCTTGTCTAGCGTTTTAATCCGATCACGAACCCAGGCGCGCTCCGGAGCCGGCAGCGCGGGACGATGATGATGGCTTGTACAAATGAAAGAAGGTCCACAGAAGGCTCACACAATCTGCCCGGGGAGTCGGAAGCGGCCAGCTCGGCCGCTCCTAATTAACAGATGTACTGCGGCGCACAAACGGTTTCAAGCGAGAAACATGGACAATTTCAGTTCCACGGTGGCGTCGATCGGCTGGGGGATCAACAGGCGTGACTTTGTAGTTAACTGGAGAAGTTTGGCTGATAATCTCGTAGGGACCAAGGTAGCGGTGGTGGAATTTGTCACTAAGGCCAGGGGTGCGCAGTGGTGTATGAAGCAGTACTTCGTCACCGGGACAATAACAGACCACGCGAGGCGTAGAATCGTAGCGACTCTTGCGGTCTTCCTGGTACGCTGCTGTGTTTACGCGGGCAAGATGACGGCATCTGGCCACACGGGATAAGAACTGGGTAGGTACTGATGTGGAGTAGTCGGGCGTAGAGAAGAAGGAAGCGTCGAGAATTGTAGTGGGAGGACGGCCAAAAACGAGGAAAAATGGGGAGTAACCGGTAGTCCGCTGTACTGCAGTATTATAGGCGAATGTGACGAATGGTAGAACAGTATCTCAATTTCGATGATTCGGTGTGATGTACATGGAGATCATATCCGATAAGGTGCGGTGAAATCGCTCAGTCAGCCCGTTAGTCCGGGGATGGTAGCTTGAGGTTGTCTTATGAAGGGTGGATGACGCGTGAAGAACTTCGGCAACGACTGCCGATAAGAAGGCCGTCCCGCGGTCACTTAGGAGCACCCGAGGAGCGCCATGACGCAATACAATTGATCGCAAAAAGAAATTTGCTACTTCTTGAGCGGAACCGGTCGGTACAGGTGCTAGCGTAGCGTGTAAGGTGGTCGACAGCTGTTATAACCCAATGGTTAACCCCATCCGAGAGAGGTAGGGGACCATATAAGTCGATGCCGACTACGTCGAATGGCGTGGCGGGACAGGGAACAGGTTGTAGAAGGCCAGCGGGCGAAGACGTCGGCCGTTTGCGACGTTGGCACAGAGGGCAGGATGCGACGTATTTGATAACGCAGGAAGATAGGCCATGCCAAAAGAATCGTTTTTTCACGCGGTCGTAGGTTTTGTCAACACCAAGGTGACCTGCAGTACCGTCATCGTGGAGAGCCGTCAGTATACGTGGGCGAAGCACACGCGGCACGACTGGGATCCAGCGAGATCCATCAGGGCAATCTACGAAGCGGAGTAGGATGCCATCTTCGAGCTTAAAATTGCGAAGTTGTTGGCGAAGCCGAGCATTGGGTGGGTCCGAAGCGCCAATAAGGCGGTCGATGATGGGTCGGCAGTAGGCATCGGCTAATTGCTGTTAGCGGAGATCGTGTTTGTTCTCAGATTTGTCAAATGAAACTGTCGTGATATACGTCGGGGAAAGAGATGGTCGGCTGTGGTCATAGGTGGAAATGCATTGGGAAGAAAAACAGCAAGCCGATTCCGAAAGTGGAAAGCGATAAAGAGCGTCAGCGTCTTGGTGTTGGCGACCCGATTTATAAGTGACGTCGAAATTGTATTCTTGCAGGCGTAGAATCCAACGGCCAAGTCGGCCTGTCAAATTTTTGAGCGAAGACAACCAGCAAAGAGCATGGTGATCGGTCACAACTGTGAAATGCCGACCATATAGGTAAGGGCGAAATTTTTGGACAGCCCAGACGACGGCAAGGCACTCCTGCTCGGTAATGGTGTAGTTTTTCTCAGCTGGGGTCATAGTCCGACTGGCGAAGGCAATCACTTTCTCACGCGAAGTTGCATCGCACTGCAGGAGTACAGTTCCAAGACCGAGACCACTGACATCAGTGTGCAGGATGGCTCGAGCGCTATCACTGAAGTGGCCAAGAACAGGGTCTGATGTGAGGGCGTGCTTCAGATTATAAAAAGCGGCTTCGCACTGTTCAGTCCACACGAAAGGGCTGCGTGTTTTAAGTAGTTCATGAAGTGGAGCAGCAATACTTGCAAAATGCCTTATAAAACGCCGGAAATAAGACGCCAGGCCGAGAAAACTGCGCAATTCTGTAATCCGTTGTGGACGAGCAAAGTTCAAGACCGCGATGATTTTTTCAGGGTCTGGACGAATGCTCTCATAGCTGACTAGATG
This sequence comes from Amblyomma maculatum, assembly GCA_023969395.1. NCBI lineage: Eukaryota > Metazoa > Arthropoda > Arachnida > Ixodida > Ixodidae > Amblyomma > Amblyomma maculatum. The sequence goes on along the minus strand of JAJIZL010014133.1, from coordinate 232,508 downwards.
TCCCAATATTTTAATTTCCTTCTGTGCAAAGTGGCACTTCTTGGTGTTGAGCTGAAGGCCCGCTGAAGCGAGACACGTGAGGACCTTATTCAGGCGCGTGACATGGTCGTTAAAAGTTGACGAAAAGATGACAATGTCATCCAGGTAACACAAACAGGTTCTCCATTTTAGGCCACGAAGCACAGTATCGATCGTTCTTTCAAATGTCGCTGGCGCGTTACAAAGTCCGAAAGGCATAACATTAAATTCGTAAACGCCATCGTTATTTGAGAAAGCGGTTTTTTCTTTATCGTCCTCGTGCATAGGTATTTGCCAATAACCTGAGCGGAGGTCCAAAGTCTAGAAATATGCGGCGCCTTGGAGAGAGTCAAGAGCGTCATCAATTCTTGGCATTGGGTATACATCTTTGCGGGTAATTTTGTTGAGTGCCCGGTAATCAACACAAAAGCGTACCGAGCCGTCCTTTTTTTTTAACTAACACTACTGGGGAGGACCATGGGCTTGTCGAGGGACGAATAATATTGCGATGGAGCATGTCATTTACATTTTCTTCCATTACTTTTCGTTCAGAGAGGGAAACCCGATAAGGCGGTCAGCGAACGATAGAGTTACCTTCAGTAATGATGCGATGGTGCGCAACACTAGCCCGTCCCAGTGGTGGGGAAGTGGCATCAAAAATAGCTTGGTGGTGTCGAAGCAATGTCAGCAGTTTTTGGCGTTGGTTCGGCGTGAGGTTAGGATTAATAGTCTTTGTGAGAACAGAAAGAGAGACGTCTGGCGAAACACGGCGCTGAGGCAGAGGAGTGGTGAGCACCATCAAGGACAAAGGTTGAACATCCATCATGCAGGGGAGAGAAGTTCCTTTTGGGAGCACGAGGAATTCATGTGAAGTGTTAGTGGCCGCTACTGTCGCTGAGCCGTTGCAGGACCTCACAAGACTAGACGGGAAGGCGATACCGCGTGCAAGATGACGATAAGATGCTGCGATGAGTACGTCCCCGTCAGTGATGAGGTCAGAAACAACGGTAAGCAGTTTTTCGCACTGAGGAGGCAAAACAGTATCAGCGGCGGCAACGAGGGGATGATTTCGCTGAGAAACTTCATATGAAAAATCACTGTCTGTCATATGGATAACACGGTCGCCACAAGAAATTAGCGCCGAAGCGGTTGACAAAAAATCCCATCCTAAAATCATCAGATGCGCACATGGTGAGAGCACAGCAAACTGCACATGATGGCGGACGCCGTCGAGAACAATTCGTACGGTGCACTTTGCTAAAGGCCGCAAATTGACGTCATTGGCTCCATGGAGTTCAGGCCCATCATACGGTGTCGTCACTTTTCGCAAACGGTAGCACAAATCAGCGTGAATGACAGAAATTGCAGCTCCTGTATCAATCAATGCTTCGACCGGTAATCCTTAAGCGAAAACAGAACTCACATTATACGGGCGATCTGGAGGACTTTTGGTAAGTTTGCAGAGTGCAGTTTGACCTCCGGAAACTGCAACGCTTAGTTTTCCGGATGGCGGACAGGGATAGTTGTTGCGGGTCGGAGAGGGGAAATTGAGCGGCGGTATGGGGATAGGGACCGACGTCGGGTTGCATGGGTTCCACGAGGCTCATACGAGGATTCTGGAGGTGGGGATGATCTTCGAGGCGGGCTTGGAATAAACCGGCGTTGATAATATGACGTTGGAGGGATGCCACTTTCAAAGGTATCGTAGCCACGGCGCTCGTTCTGGAGGCGGCGACGACAGACGCGGGATATATGTCCTCTAATGCCACAGTAATAGCAAATTGGTCGCCAAGGGGCGCCAAGGTGCGTAATAGGGTGGTGCAGGTTGAGCCGTCGCTATTGCATTGACGTGATTGTAGGTTGGTGCCGGTCGAGGCGGGGGAACTAAAGGAGGGGGGATGCTGCGACGTGCGCGTAAGTCGGTACTGAGCGGGGTGCCGGAGGGCCAGATGTCATATGTTCGGTGATTGTTGCCAGCTCTTCTTTGATGATGATGCGGAGACCGGTGTCATTAGATGTTGCGGAAGAGTGATCGCACCCGTGTCGACAGACAGGCTTGAGGGCCTGGAGCTCCTCGCGGATGGTGGCTCAAATAAGTGCCCGCAGGTCGAGATCAGCATAGGTCGGGCCAGTAGCGTTGGCGGGCTGCAATCGGGAGGACTGCAGCTGGTCGATGCGTTGGCAGATCGTAATATGGAATCAATAGTTGAAAGATTCTGAGCAACTAGGATGTTATACGCCGTAGAATTGATTCCTTTCAAGACGTGGTGTACTCGTTCATGTTCCGCCATGGTGGGACTAATATGTCGGCAGAGTGCAAGTATGGCCTCTATGTAAAACGCATGACTCATCAGGACCTTGAAGGCGTGAAGCGAGCTTGGCCTTCGCGATCTGTCCGAACTGTCGTGTCGGCAAAGTACTGTCGGAACTGCTGTTTGAAGGTGGTCCAGTTAGTTGTGTGGGGCTCGCTGTTGATGAACCAAGTCCGGGCGACCTCAATAAGGTAAAAAGAGATGTTGAGAAATTTCAGAGCATCGTCCCACTGTCTGTAGGCGCTGCAGCGTTCATAGCTGTCAAGCCAGTCATCGACGTCTTCATCGCGACGACCAGCGAACAGCGGCGGGTCGCGTTGTCGTGTGGGCACAGTCGGAGGGGGTGGTGCAGCCGAGGTAGAGGGTCCGGCTTGTTCGTGGGTACTGTCGGTAGACATAGCAATGGTGGCAGTTGCCAAACGGCGACCGGAACGTAGCTCCAGCGAGAGGCAGGGCCCAAGGCAGCAAGGGGATCAAATTTCCCCTCCACCACTTGTAAAAGAAGGCTAGGTCGAGACGGCGAGGTCGTGACGGCAAGGACAGCGAAGCCTTGTCTAGCGTTTTAATCCGATCACGAACCCAGGCGTGCGCCGGAGCCGGCAGCGCGGGACGATGATGATGGTATGTACAAATGGAAGATCATGGCATGTTCAAACGAAAGAAGGTCCACAGAAGGCTCACAATACATACATACATACATACATACATACATACATACAAACATACATACATACATACATACATACATACATACATACATACATACA
>JAJIZL010014133.1:172351-221784 GCA_023969395.1 Amblyomma maculatum | reverse complement strand
ATGTGGACACCCGAACCGCGCCGTAAGGGAAGGGAGGAAGGTGGGAATGAAAGTGGAAAGAGAGAAAGAGGAGCCGTAGTGGAGGGCTACGGAGTAATTTCGACCACCTGGGGATCTTTAACGTGCGCTGACATCGCACAGCACACGGACGCCTCTTCGTTTCGCCTCCATCGAAACGCAGCCGCCGCGTTCGGGTTCGAACCCGGGAACTCCGGCACGCCTCTTCGTTTCGCCTCCATCGAAACGCAGCCGCCGCGGTCGGGTTCGAACCCGGGAACTCCGGCACAGTAGTTGACGCAGAATGACGCTGTGTAAAAGGCAGTCAGCGACATCCGCAGCGCAGCTCGTTGGTAAAGCTTGCGATGGCATAGCATGAAGCATAATGGGTTGCCACTGTGATGCATTTGTGGTCTGACCCTTAAGTCGGGAACGGGCCAAGAAGGCCGAACCTAACACAATACAACGGTTCCATGGCCACGTCAATAGGTTGGAGAAGGCCAGCTGGTGGCCTCGATGGCTTTTTTCCTACGCTGACACATGTCGCAGGCTGCAATGTATCGCCGGATGCTGCGGTACAGTCCAGGGCAAAAAACGACGCCGTACCGAGTTTTAAGTGCGAGACACACCGAGGTAGTCAGCTGTCTGCACCTCGTCAATATCCAATATCTTCAACAGGGCTGTGAAGCTGCTTGGGAATTATCAACAGAAGAGGAGATCCGTCATTATGAAAGTTACGGTGGTAGAGGACACCACCTTGCACAAAAAAAAGCTGCAGAAAAGAATCCAATCTTCCAAATATCAGGCATTCAGTGATGGATCTTAAAAGAGCCCTACTACACATCCCGAGCATTGCTCACAAACTATCTCAGTCGCTAGATTCTGCTGCGGTGCACGTTTGAACGCAATAACTCACGTCAAAGCGCAGTACATGACCCACAATCCCACTTCAAAGTTTATGCTCCTTTTGCTTTGATTCCAGCTGCCATCCTTTTCCGTCCTTGTGCAACGCTACTACGTATTAGCGTTTTTGAATGACTATTTGCCGCGTTATCGACATAGAGGTGGCGCCACCGTCGCTCCGATTGTAGAGATCGAGCCGCTGTCGTGTTCTGGCAAGGAGTTTTGAAGGCTGAAGATTTCTTTATTATTGCAATTATTGTTGAGCAGTGACTTGGGGCGGTTCTGTCGTTTACTTCCACAACAGGTACAGGATATAAAACTATCCTGAAAGAAATGGAGTTCATCTTATCATGTGACTATAAATATGTATTTATTCCTGAACAAAGCACCGATGGTTAAGCTCATGTGACGCTGTTTTACTCCCCTTGTCAGAAACAACCAGTTTGCTTTAAAGACAGTACGGTCAAAAAGTGGGTTTAATAATTCTAATGGACTACCAGTGTACATTGAGCTATGTGAATAATGTAATATTTAGTGTAACTGGTACTGCGAAGATTTGTTTCTCAAACGTTCGTGCATTTCTCTAAAGCGAAATGTGCCCATTACCACTGTTACGGATGCGAAGAAACATTGAACAAAAAAAACAAACAGAAGAAATGAAATGCATATATGACTTTAATGCGCAATGCGACATCGGCTATATAACGGATGACGTAGATTGTTATAACGTGCAGTCAAACCCCATGCTGAGGAGCGCCTTTCGAAATGCCGGGATTGAACCCCCCCTTCTCGAAATCAGCAGTAGAGCGCCCTACCCCTGAGACACCGCCACAGAGGGGTAAGAGCAAAAAAAAAAAAAAGAGAGGTACTCAGACAACTGTATCGTGGATACGGAAGGCACAGAGTGGCGTTTCAAACTGGATTTTGCTATGCAGCAGTCTGCGGTCGCAAGTTTCAGTAGTTGCGGTATTCCAAACAGAAACGGGAAGAAACAATTTTTGAGCGCTTTCATTAAGTTACATTGACAGCATTAACCTGTTGACATGACGCCTAACGACAGCAGCGCTTCGTTTGAGACACCGCGTGTCAAAGAATCTCAAGCGCCGAAGACCGCGACTGATGATGTCATTTCCAGCGTGACATACTCGATATGGACAAGAATTTTTTTTAATGAGGCGTGGGGTGATAGCCTGTTCATATTTCTTTTGCACGAGGCAGATAGTTAGGCAAAAGCGTTCAGGAACCGCGAAGGAAACAAAAAGCGCTCTTGGACACATTGCACGCGCGCACGTAAATCACTGCGGGTTGGCACGCGACGCGAACACGCATCCACACTGGTTAAGGCTCGACATTTATGCCGCCAGGTGGCGACTCTGCTCGATCTCGAGGCCGATTGGTCTGCTTCTTTGCGACATCCCGCATCCGTGAAACTATCGCTTTTGCCAGAGTAATTGAAATATGGTTTATGTTTAGTTAGCAGAAAAGAAAATAAGGATGTGTTGTACACGAAAACGTTTTCTGAAAGGATTTTTTCCTTACACTTCCTGAGTCGCGCGAGCATCCTTCGTGCTCTTCAGGCAACACGAACTTCATCCTACACTGGGGTGGTCCCTCGCTGCTGTCACGTGCCCGGTTGTTGCTGCGGCGCATCTTCCTCCATGGGGCGGTGGCTGCTCGGCGGAGTGCAAGTGTCGTCCGCATTCAGGCATGGTACTGGCGCACAAGAAAGACACACATTGCAAGTAGGCGGACAGGACACATGCTGGTGTCTTGTTTGCCTACCTGCAGTGTGTCTTTCTAGGCCAGTTAAGAGCATTGACAGTCGTTTGCATCTACGCTGCGCCGTGCGCGCAGCGTAGGGCAAAGCTGAAGCTCGGAGTTTTTGTAACCGACTGTAACTGACCTTTCTCCGCCCGGCACTCCAATTAACGGTTCCAGTGTCCGTTGTTCTTATTTTTTTTTCTTTTTGCGTACACTCGTGACGGGGCAAGGACGTCTCTACCAATTTGATACCACTGGTTCAACTTACTGAGATGACACCAACCATGCGTGTATCTTGCGGCGTTTGTTGTGCGCCCGTTGCTTCTTTTTTGTTAATTCCTGGCTCCTCCATTAAAGTATGTCAACATGGTTTCAGTTTTTAGGAATTGCGAGTCCAGCCGTCACAGAAATGATGTAAAAACGACATTTTTACGTACAATGGAAACGATTTGAAGGCTGAACGGGTTTATTCTGTTTTTCTGCCTCGCGAGCAGAACAGTGCACTGCTAATTCTATAAATAAAACAATGCGCATCAAAGTTCTTTAATTGGAGTGCTCCAAGCAAGCGCACGTAAGGCACTTTGAAATGTTGCGCCAAACATTTCTCAACAGTTCACGCTGATTGCTCCAAAATCCCGTACAAAAGCATTATTATAGATGTTCTTTTGAGTAACTCATTTCCATAAATCTTGTTCGTTATTCAAAGACGTTCGGGAGAACTTTTAAAACAACAACAACATGACTTTTAATTCTCCAAACTGCACTCACTATGACACTTGTCGGAGAGCGTCTCAATGAACTGCACTGCTCCGGAAGCGCTGAGTGTCTGTCTTCACTTAAAGGGAGCACGCGCACGATCGTCCCTCTCGCGCGCCACCCACCGACCACACCGCACAACACACGCACACACAGCCGTACCCCGTGGTGAAGAATGGGTGATTCCAGTCCGTGTACGTCCATCCCCCGTTCTCAATGGGATGGCCCAAATGTCGTGTCGGGAAGACTGCACTAGCAGAGGCGGCACCCGGAATATTCAACAAATGTTTTTACGACATGGTGCAAATCATATGCCGGCGATTCAACTGTGGTGTTTTCTGGCTAACAGAATTATTGGAAAGCCACGCTAGAACGCGGACAGATATAAAGAGACAAACACACACTGCCCTGAACTCACGAGTGAATTTTTATTCATGAAGCATTTCTTTTTATAGGGAGCGGCAGATAAAAAGTAAACAAACAGACCCGTCAAACGTACCAATACGTCACCCTCTCCCTTCCAAAAAAAAACCCCTTCCCTTCGCTTGAAGTGCTAGGGAAGTGCTGCTTACGCAGCATCTGCTATTTTTACTGCCTCAATAATTTCGTTTGCTATTTGATCTCGGCTTCGGCCTATTACTTCCGTCCTTTCGAAGCACCTTTCACAGTGGCAGTCCTGGCAATGGTCGACAAGATTCCCGTCCCTTGTCTGCTCTAAATGTTTCTTGTACGCACGGATTCTACCCTTTAAACAGCGTTCCTTTCCACCAACGTATGCTTTCCGCATGCCACCGGAATCTTATACACCACTGATTCACTCTGTCCGTGTTCTAGCGCTGTTTTAAAATGAGGCTCAACCAACATCCCCAACAAACGACTCTGCTTAAGCGTAGTTGCCATGTAAATTGAGCGCTTTGCAATAAATGAGGCGATGTCAGCCAATTACATCCAATTTCTCGAACACAACTTGTGATCACCATCAGATACTAAATATAAATGTTATATAGGTTTGTAGGCAACACAAGTTAGCAATTTGTAAAACAGAAATTTCGGCGAGTTGAAAAGCATTCATTTCGCTAACTGTGCACTAAGGCGGTTTGTTTTGTTTGTTTGGTTAGTTGGTTGCTTGGTTTTTGTCACCTTCGTTTTTCGTGACTTCACCTTTGTTTTTCTGTGACTGTGAGCGCAATACATTCAATCGTGGCGGTCCCGTGGCGTTGAGTAGTTTACAAACTATTAATGTTGGTTTATCGCTGCGTTTCATTTTAATTTGGTTCCCTGCGCTTTCTCAACATTAGGAAACACACAGTAGAAGAAAAAACAACGTGCCGATGGTGGGAACCAAACCCACGACCTCCCATCATCGGCACGTTGTGTTTTCTTCTACTTTGTTTTTAATTACCTTTCCCCTAAACAGATTGCATTACTAATTTATGTCATTATCGAAGTAAAAATTAAAAAAATCCCCAATGCTTTCCTCGGCCTTGCCGACTGTTGGCTTCTTTTTTTCACGTATTATAACGAGCACTCTCATTTCCTTTCATTTATCTGTTTGGAAACAAATGTGTTTCTTGTTCTATAAGGTACCGTTATGCGTCATATTAATATCACTGTAGCAGGGATTGCTTCTACTCTGGCTTCTACATCCAGCGCCTTTATATCAAATTAATAATATGATGCAATAATACCCGTGCAGCTAAACGATTGTATGACATGGCTATACAGCATTATATCGTGGACCACCCGTGTCCTCCCTGCTGTTGTATTCCAGTGATCATCATCAGTTCAAGCGTTCAATTGGTGAGCATTCTTCCAGATTTCAATACAGTAGCTCAGGGACATTTGAGACGGTTCTAGAGAGGTCGGAAACGTGCACCATGATTACTTCCTGTTCTTTATAAACGATATTTTTCTTGGAACTTTACTAAGATGAGGAGCACAAAAGAGAGACTTGTTGTTTTTCCTGCCAGCCCTCCATGTTTGTCTTCAACTTTGTGTCATTACTGTGTCTAAGCTCTTGTCCTTTCTGACTGTATATATTCCTGGTGCACTGTTCTGTACCTCATATCCTCTGCCTATTCTAACATAGAAGAATTGACTTTCAATAACGACCTTTAGGTGAACTGTGCAATCTAAAGCCTCTTCTCTTACTATTTCCATTAAAGAGATTGCAGAATGACTTACACTAATATCCTAGCAAATATGTTTTTACTCTATTATATGAAGCATACTTAGAATGTCAGAAGTGTGCACCACATTCTCTTCCAAATGTATGAAGACTGCATATGACATGGCAATGCTCCGAGTTTAGAAAGGAAGGACACAAAGTAACTTCAGGTAATTTTACAGCAGTGTTTTTACTCTCAGTATGGAAAGATGGCGGCGACTGGCTCATCAGATGCATTGGGTGCCAACTTTATGCAGATGTTGGGATTGAGTTAGGTTGTGTGCACTTTTTTTGGCAGATGTCAGGATAGACTTCTGTGAATTGCAATTGTAGGATCTCGTATTACCTGGCCCGATGAATTACAATTGTAGGTCTCGTATTATCTGGCCTGATAACATGAGAGCTCTAGATCAAGCACTGCACTAAGGAGACTGGAGTTAAGCCAAACTATAAAAAGAAGGCATCCATTGCGTCCAATAGTACAGCAGCTGCTCCATCCCCACATTAGAAAATACACTTGAACTCGTTTTCTCTTTTCTCCGGACCTCAGCACTAGACCATGAAATTGTACAATTTCAAGCATCATAAAAGGTCCTTGAAATTGGTCATGGCGCAATTTTTCAGCCCCTTCAGGGCTATCTGTAGTATGAACTAAAAGCGATCTGCTTAATAACAAGTTCCAATGGGCTGCTTAGCAAGTTCAAGAATCGAAAGAAGCGAAAAGAAATGGAGAAAATGAAGCAGAAGCTTTCATTGATGAACTTTTTTTGTGCACTGTGTTTTATTTCCTCTGGCCTTGGTCCCTTTATTATAGCAATAATATATGTATACGTTAAAAGCTTCATGCAAGGATTTACTATCTGCACGTGCCATGCAAAAAAGTTGCACTGCATACTGACACTGGTGTGAAAAATAACATCGTAGCCTTCTCTTTCATTCAGTTTACCTTAATTGCATCCCATCATCCGAGAATGCTATTGATTTGGGAGTAAACGTGGTGACCAAGTTGTAAAAAAATTCAAGGAAAGATGTTTGGGCTTTGGGAGACAGTTGCCGAATGCCCTTCAAGAACAAGGAGTTGTTCAGAATAGAGTTCAGCTCCTTAAAATTGCACGAATCTGTTATATATATATATATATATATATATATATATATATACATACATACATATATAATTTATATTTGGCTGATGAGTTGGCAGTGTTGGTGTGCATTCTTGTCAATCGTAGATGCTGAACCTGCTAACGGTTGTTGCATTGCAGCTGAAAACAGTTTTAGCACCATATTCAGAAAAAGACCCCCTATCTTGCATTATTTTACTGTATAAGGAAATCTAAGAGGTGTCAGCAAGCATGCTTCACTTTGTTTTCTTTACAACTGTCAGCATAGGAAATATGGACAATCCTATTTTGTTTGTGTTCCATACTGGCATGTGTACCCAGCTGCTTCAGATCAAGTTATCTCACAGACTCAGCACTCACATTTACAATGTGTTGTTTCTTCACTTCATTATGGCTTTATTTCTCGGCTATCTCATATGTAAACTTGCTGTTTTCTGTTAAATTCTATTTGCATTATTTATTCCTTAAATTTATTATTGCTTGAGAATTGCCACAAATGTGGGCCATGCACTTGCCAAACATCACGGACACAACTGCGAAAAATGTCTACATAAAACAAATTACCGCTGCTATACTTTATTACCAAAGCATAGCAGAAATGTCTTCGGACCCTAAAAATCACGCTCCGACCAACCGAAGCAGTTGCCCTTTTTCGCTTTGCAGATAACTACAATTTCATAGTTCAGAGCGCTGCGCAGTCACTTAACTGGACCAGCAAACAACAATTCGTCCCATTGTGGTCTGCACTCGAAGCAGCGGTAAAGCGGCGGATGGACCTATTGCACATCCCTACGTAATTGTATCGGACACCCTTCAACATGGAAGCGCAGATGTTCATCCCTCGCAGCGGTACTTTCTTCTAGAAATAAAAAGCGAATTCCGGACTCGACTACAATTCATTATTTTACTGCTGGGGAAGGATCACTGTGCAAAACGAACTTGCCCTGCCTCTGCTCGCACAAGGAGGACTTTCGTTGGATGCTGTGTGGAAGTTGGTGATATATTGCACTGCAAAAGTATGAGCGACGGAAATAAGGTTGACGCTTCAGAGATTGGGCAGCAAAGCTAGCATTCAGAGCCCTTTCGACGACTATAAATTCTCACACCCAGAGCCCTGCACGAATGTTCTAGGAGAGCATATGTGGACCGGGAAAGTCATTTGCGTCCCCGATAGTGTCGACAGTGCAGATAACCGCGGCCTAATCGTACGTCATGAAATAGCCAGGACAATTACCCACACCCTTGAATACCATTCTTTTGATCCGTGCGGACCTGGCACGGACCTCACAAACCGGAAGTGGAACGTCACATGACGCTTAACCCGCGGGCCAAAACAGGTCCGTGGTCCGTCGTCTGGTTAACGTGCACTGACATCGCACAGAACATGGACGCACATTTTCGAATTTCTCCAGTACAGGTTCTGCAATGCTGTCGAAATTTTTTGAGCGCAGAGGCGGCTTTTCGGCTTAACCAGCTCAATGTGCTGTCAGTCAACTTTCTCGTTATTTCTAAGTGCAGGCAATTCACATCACACTTGCCATTGCATCATGGGTGGCGTGCATTATTCCAAGCATAATAATCGTACACTTCTTTATATTTCTTTATTTATTTATTGTATTAACAATCTTGATTGAGGAAGGGAGGAAGCGAGACAAAAATAGTTGGTAATACGTGTATTGTTCATTTTTAGGTACCAGATTCTGACTCTCTTTCTATATGTGTTACCAATTTCGCAATGCACCTGAAGTTCACATCAATGTTTTAAGCTAAACCACGACATTTACAGATGTTTAGTTCAATGTGACTGCTCTCTTGACGAGAGGTGTTTCGTTGCAAATGTTTGTTTTGGTGACGAGCGCCGTTCACTACGTTTTCTAGAATACCTGGTGCCTCCTCCGTGCGGCCGTTTTGGACGCAGGTGTGGTAGGGCATTCGCAATGGCATTCATCTGTTGACACAGCAGTGGTTGTTGTAGGCTTGTGTATTGTAGGCTTGTTTGTCGGCGGTACATTTGAGACGTCAGCAGGTCGATTCTGGCAGACACCGCGGATACAGACCTAAAAAATGAAAAGCGTTGATATCACCTCCAAAACATAAACAGTAATTATAGCTATTACCGAGTCAACTGCATTACTGCTTATTCTAACCATTGATTCTAACGTGAAAAAAAGACAACACAATGACAGTCATGCCATCATAGCGACCAAAATTTACCATAATTTGAATTCATTTACTTAAAAAATCATGATCAAACTCCTTAAAATGAGCTGTAATGCCAATCTAAACAATTTCTTAGTTGATAGGCTCTATGTCTGAACACACATTATACATCCACGACCATGTAGGTGCAGGGCACAGAGGTTCTTTTCTTTAATGTGTACACTAAGGTGGCAAACGCACAACCTTGTAAGAACTCTATATTTCATGCCAATTACTATTTGATATGCCCTCTCTTGCCTAGGGCTGTCTATTAATGGGATACGCGTGATCGCTGAAAACAGTTAACAAGAGTTCGAAAAACCGGTCATTTTGCAGATGGACAGTTTTGCTGACATCTCAAAGGTGTTTCATTTTCGCACCTCAATCCTTGATCTTCAGTGGAACATGCCCCTATCCATAATCCACTTAGGGTTTAGATTTAAATTTATTTACTGTGTTACATTTAAATCACTATTTTCTTGAATAGGTAGAGGAGGGGGGGGGACCAGTTCTGTCAAATATGTATTATACACTGCTAAGTTCCGAACCTGATTGCGGTTCTGAAAAGTGGATAAATAAAAATAAACATTGCTAAATACATCACCTAATTAAACTCATTTTGCGAGCACAGCAAAACTATGCTGTCCTGGCAGACTAATAAGTTTCATCTATGTTGAGGTAATGGTCAGAGATCATCTTCAGAGTTAGATAATGTGGGACTTCGAAAGTGTTTATGTTGATATCTGGCTACCTTCAAATATCTTTTTAATCAAAGTGCCTGATAAAGAACATTAATATGGGGGCATTAGAGTAAGTATCTGTTCTGATGATGTAAACATGCAAAATGAATATGTCTTTAAAGCGAGCCAAATATACTAGCTGTTTATAAATACATTATGCCACATCATGATTGCTTAACAAAATTTGAAATTGGGCTAGACTGTGGATAGCTTGACTAATGTTAAAGCGCACAGGAAACACACACAAGAGAAGCAGACACAGGACACGCGCTAGCTTGAAAGATAGATTAACAAAACTTGACAAAACGTGTATGTGAACTCTGACTACTCTATCGAGAACGTCGCGCTGAATTCCGTGTATCTTTGATGCAGCTTTCCATTTTTGCCGATCGACAGTTATCCATCTCTTATAATCAGAATGGCAAATAAGAGCTTTACATTACCATGAAATCAATGGCGTGCCTATTAAATAAGGACTGTGTAAATAAGTCCCTAAAACAGAGGTGTGGGCAGACGCCGGAACAAACATTTACATCACCCGCCGTAATCCATACTCTTGTACCACCAATTCCTCGCCGAAGTAAAACGACCCCGGCGGTTGTTCATGTGGCGTTTACAAAATCAGGCGTGGGCCCCCAGCTGCAGGTCTCCTGCGTTTACAAGCGCACACAGTGTGGGCGGCTTTCAAACGCTACTTTAGGCCGACGTTTGTTTACCTTTCCTGCCGCACAGAACATGTAATCCAATGTGTTGTGCAGCTCGTAGTAATAAGCGTTGTGGTGATATAACATGCCGTAGTAATAATATGGTACCTGCACTAGATACTGGCATTTCAGTTTGCACTGTAGAAGGGTAGCCGAGGCCTGAAATGTAAAGAAAATGAGTTTTCAGAGACTATATGACAAAACAAAATCTGCTTCTGAAAGTAACTGATTCCGAAAGCAAAGTTTAATGGCTCTGCTTTAATACATGCACTTATATTAAAAAATTAGAGGGTTTTGTAGATGTGTCTTAAGAGGAGAATGGTGAAAGCCTTCTTCCTATCCTATAATTTGCCTCCCATTGTTAGCCTCTTGTCGTCATTCTTTACAGTGCTACATATATTATTAGTTTACAGGAAAGGAAAGGAAAGGGGCAGTATCTGTCACACGTTCTGCGTCACGTGTGCATTTGGACGGTACACCATCGCTCCTGTCGCGTGGCGTTCCTTGGCGCGCGTTCAGGTGTAGGGCTGTAGATGGCAGGAACGCATCGCACCTCTGCCAATCAGAATGCCACAAAAGCGGGACACACATTAGCCACGACAGCATGAGCCATCAAAAACTTTCGCCCTAACACATCTTGGGGGTTTTCAAAGGGGGCCCGGGCTCTGCCCAGCTCCGCCGCTAGCTCGACCTAGCGCCACGGCCGTGTAGAACGACACACCGAGGCAATGCTAGCCGCCCAAGATGTTTATTGCGAGCTCTCAACGTTCTTCCTCGGTTTCGAAGCAGCATCCGCGCGATCGGGCGTCGCACTACTACCACCACCGCCGTCTGCCCTGATGCTGTTCGTCAAGATAAAAGGAGAGAAGGACGAACAGCCAGCACCATACGCTTGTTCCCCTCACCTCCGTCTTCTCCGCAGGCATCTCCGGGGGAAGGAGGCCTAGAGGGGAAGGACTAGAGTACCCACAGAGGCGGGGGGGGGGGGCGAAACGCCGCTGGGGGCAGCCTTGAGGCTCCGACCTCTTGGCCACGGCATTGGCCTTGGCACCAGCCGACCCAGAATCGGTACTCGGCATAGCCTTGGTGTTGGTGCCCACGGCGGGATCTCCCGGCGGTTGGCGCAGCGGTTTGAGGTAGGGTCTAAAGGTGTACAGAGACGTCCGCTAAGCCTGACGCAATTGCTCAGTGATGCCGAACTGGACATGCTGGGAAGTGTACGTCGGCCCTAAGGCCGTCATTGACTTTCCAAACAGGCGGTCCCAGGACGGATTCAGGACCCGTACTACCTAGGCCCGAAATCGTCCCTCAAAGTCCGCGATGACAAGAGTTATTTCCGCTTCGGAGGTGGGGGAAAGTGATCTGCGACCGCCCGGTCGGGCGGGGAGCCTAAGCCCTCCCGCCCGCCCGAGGGAGGTCTGGAGTGGCCATCGGGCTGGTTCCCCAGCGGAGCTTTGCCCTCCCTGAGGCCCCGCGTTTCGCTATGAATTTTGTCGGCCGCAGCACTAGAAGCGGTGGCCCGAAGGCTCGGGACGGAATCGTCCTCAGACCCTTGACCCTCCTGATTGGCCGGAACAAGGGGAATTTTGGGAGAGGAGGATTGTGAACTCCATATGGGTGCCACTTTTTTCCTTGGTGTCGCTTGGCTTGTCGCTCAGCAGGAGTCGATGTTTGCGTGATATCACGTACGTGGCTTTTTCTCGTTGTCGCGGCTAGGTCGCTGGCCTGGGGTGTTGCAGCGATGCACGCGGAGTCTTCTCTGGGTTTCGCTAGGCCCGTGCAGTTTTCAGCCCGTGCAGTTTTCGCATCTACAGCCACTTTGTCTGGGAAGTACTGTTGATATGGGTGTGTGAAAGGTAGGCTTGAAAATAAATATACAGGAGACAAATGTAATGTCAACAGCCTCGGGAAGGAACAGCAATTTACGTTAGGTAGCAAGGCACTAGAAGTAGTGGGAGCGTATGTCTACTTAGAACAGGTTGTAACAGCAGACCCGGAAATCGAAAGGGAAATAATAAGGAGAATCAGATTGGGGTGGAGCGCATTTGGCTAGCATTCGCAGCCTATGACTACCAGCTTACCGGTATCCCTCAAGAGGAAAGTATACAACAGTTATATCTGACCTGTACTTACCTATGGGGCCGAATCGTGGGGGCTGACGAAGAGCGTTCAACTTAAGCTGAGGACAAATCAAAGGAATATGGAACGAAAAGCAGTAGGAGTAACATTAAGAAATGGCAAGCGTGCAGAGTGGGTCAGAGAAATAACTCAAGTTCTATTCTGCGGAAATCAAGAAGAAATTGGCATGGACAGGACATATAGTGCGAATAGAGGATAACCAATGGTCCCTTGTAACGAACTTGATTCCAAGAGAAGTAAAAGCGTAGCAGGGGCGGCGGAAGTACGGTTAGCGGAGCAGGGTAAGAAGTTCGCAGGGGTCAAGTGGATGCAACTAGCACAGGAGCGGTATAATTAAAAGAATATCGGAGAGTCCTTCGCCATGCAGTGGGTATAGTTAAGCTGATAATGATGATGACTGTTAGTATGGGTCCGCCGATTCCGCCCTACCTAGGGGCTTTCTGCTTCCTGCGGCGAAAGCATCTCAGCAACCTCGAACGTCGCCACTCCTCTGGGCACACGACTCGTGGCAATAACGCGATCATGTCCTTGAGCGCATAGTTGCGCATGAGGACCGGGCAATGCCTCTGTGCGTGCAGTCAAAGCTAGCAACGTTAATTGCAAAGTTATTACCGGGGCTGCGGTTCGCCTTCCCATTGCGCCATAATCTTGCGCAGTCACTTTGCCTTGTCGACATCTGCCGGAACGTTTTGTTCATCCGCAGAGCGAAGAAAATGGCGTGCAAGCGCATAGTCCGGTCGTTAGCCGATCTCGTATATGCAACTTAGAGTGGCTTTGTATTGGTTGGTTGGTTCACAGGAAGGGTAAGGCGCAGTATCTGTCACACTTGTTTCTGTGGACACCTGAACCGCGCCGTAAGGGAAGGAAGGAAGGTGAAAGCGAAAGTGGAAAGAGAGAAAGGGGAGCCGTAGTGAAGGGCTACGGAGTAATTTCGACCACCTGGGGATCTTTAACGTGCGCTGACATCGCACAGCACACGGACGCCACTTTGTTTCGCCTCCATCGAAACGCAGCCGCCGTATCCAGATCTAGGCGTTCGCTCCTTTGCGTCGAATAACGGCGTTTCAGTTATTATCTGAGGTGCTATTGCCCAGTTCCGTATTCTAACAAAGCTTAATCTAGGCCAGCAGGCAGTGTCCACCTCACTGGCAGCAATATCAGTTACACTAGAGTTACCGCAAATAACACAAGTTGCATGACAACGCAACTTGGACTGAATTGTCCTTGCGTACTTTCACTTCATTAAGACTTGCGACAAAAGAAAGAACCTTCCTACTAACCCATGACAAGCTCTTAACTGCTGTAGGCAACCTGGAAGGGACATCCCCCCTCTTACTAGACTCTCAAGCCCTGGAAGCTTAAACAGCGTGCTCCCCGCTATAAGCTCCTTCCGCAAATTTGGTGTACCGCCGCTACTACGTACGTTGTACCGGCGGCAATATATTGACATTCCCTTTTCGAACGGGAACTATCACCGCATATGCATGCGACGCCGCTCCAGTCAGCTTGGCGCTCGACTCTATGAGCTATCACTCATTTGGGCAGCGCCCTATCTCAAGAAATCCATAAGGAACGTTTTACACGCACAAAAAGCGTTGTGGGTGAGCAGGGATCGCGTTAAATGGGCACATTTTGATAGGCTGTTTGTAAACGACTCTACGCAACCTGGGAGCCTGCGTGTCTGCCCTAAATTAACGCTTTTTCAGGTAAATGTTTCAACGACCGAAAAGGTGCGGGTAAAGCTAGCCACTCAACTTTTCAGCATGAGTGTAGCCAAATGCTTAGAATTATAATCTCAAAGAGGAACAAAAACACTAGAAAATGTGAAGGCAAAGGTGGAATTCACGCTTAGGCTTAACAATCTTTTTGACACCCTGAATCAAACACATCTGAAGGAGGGCGTAACCGTTGAAAGCAGAGGTTTAAGAGCCCACACTTCATCGCTGTATTTCTAAACAACTGGGAAAAAGAAGTGGTATCAGGAAAAATATATCCAGCAGGTTACTTTACCGCTCAAACCGCTCTAGGTCTTCGCGTGACTATTTTTTCCGCATTGGAACTACTAAGGTACCCGCTGAAAGAGAGCGGTTTCAAATACGTCTTAACCAAAACATATAACCATGACTTGCTCGAACGCTTTTTCGGAGTTATCCGACAAGCTGGAGGTCAAAATGGCCATCCGTCTATGCCAACATTTCTTCAACTATACAATATGCGATCCGTCTATAGTCTAATTAAGCCCCCTAAATTCAGAAATCGTCAAGTTGACAATGTGGAATTTATGCCCGGTACACCTTTGCTAACGTTGAACGACTTGAAACTTGCTTTTGATCACAATGCCAAATCTGAATGACACGTTCAGCTGCTGAAATATAAGCTACATGGCTTGGTTGCCATTAAGGCTGAGGTTTACATTGTGTTAGACAATTGTATGAGATACCGGCAGCTGTCAACTGCATAATTTATTATTTAGTTAGCTTCATATGCCGCACGGTCTTGAAGAGTACAACCTGTACGAAGTGCCGTAAAAGATCATTGGAAGAAAGTGCCTTTCATCAATAGCCAGAAAGCAGCGCTGTTCTCTGGAAACAAGAGACGAGGTCTTATGCACCCAAAGTGAAG
Organism: Amblyomma maculatum; assembly: GCA_023969395.1. Lineage (NCBI taxonomy): Eukaryota > Metazoa > Arthropoda > Arachnida > Ixodida > Ixodidae > Amblyomma > Amblyomma maculatum. The sequence goes on along the minus strand of JAJIZL010014133.1, from coordinate 206,675 downwards.
TATGTTTCACTTGCTCCATGCCACTGAAATGGAATTTCAAAAACATGGTTGGTTGGTTCATAGGAAGGGAAAGGCGGAGTATCTGTCACACTTGCTCTGTGGACACCTGAACCGCGCCGTAAGGGAAGGGATGAAGGTGGGAGTGAAAGTGGATAGAGAGAAAGGGGGGCCGTGTGGAGGGCTACGGAGTAGTTTCGACCACCTGGGGATCTTTAACGTGCTCTGACATCGCACAGCACACGACGCCTCTTCGTTTCGCCTCCATCGAAACGCAGCCGCCGTGGCCGGGATTCGATTCCGGGAACTCCGGCACAGTAGTCGGGCGTCTTACCACTGCACCACCCCGGCGGGGCAATTCAAAAAACATGCAGCTCTGCGAAATGCGTATGAAGCGACTCTAAACAACATTCTTGACAAGTACAAGTTTGTTTTCCTGTTCCGACCTTAAAAAGGAAGTTGTGTCAACCGTGCTACACAATTATGTTGCCATCAATATGAGGCAGTTTTGCAAACGCCAAAAAGTTGATACGAAATATCAGAAATAGGCACCGGGGTGGCGCAGTGGTAAGACGCCCGACTACTGTGCTGGAGTTCCCGGGTTCGAACCCGACCTCGGCGGCTGCGTTTCGATGGAGGCGAAACGAAGTGACGTCCGTGTGCTGTGCGATGTCAGCGCACGTTAAAGATCCCCAGGTGGTCGAAATTACTCCGTAGCCCTCCACTACGGCTCCCCTTTCTCTCTTTCCACTTTCACTCCCACCTTCCTCCCTTCCCTTACGGCGCGGTTCAGGTGTCCACAGAGCAAGTGTGACAGATACTGCGCCTTTCCCTTCCTGTGAACCAACCAACCAATCAAGGAGCTGCGTAAGCTGTCCAAGCTTCAGGAAGTGAAAACCTTGGCTACTGTTTTGCTCTTTAAATGGCGGGAGTCATGAATACCTTGGTGTGCGTGAAATTTGCGCTGGTGTTCTTTTTATTTATGGATCAAAAACGTCTGTTCTAAAATTTGTATTCGCTGCCAGTTCTGCGTAGATGTCAAAGAAATGGCAAGTCGCACAATGCCTTCGTGTTTTTGCTGGTTATGATTTTAAGGTGACCCAAATTTTGTTGGTAATTGCGTCACCTTTAAAAACCAGGTGAAGGAAATCGTTTTCCACCGCCTTATTGTGTACCTACAAGCCTGTGCAGTTTATATGTAGACGTAATGATTTTTCTTGTGTTGTGCACGGTTTCGCTTAATCGTCTGGCTAAGGCAGGTGCGTCATTATCATTTTTTACTGTGAAAGCAATACCATTTTTACTTTTCAGCTCTTCGCGTAGCGAGGCGGTGGCTACGATTGACGTTTAGCGTGGCCTTTGGCGCGCAGCCAAGCACAGCTGCGCAAAAACAGGGGCCCCAACTCGCTAGGCGGTAGCTACCAACGGCGGCCTAACTCCCGCTCCTTCCACGAAAGGCGCTACAGCCGGAGTGACGTCATCTCATCTGCCGCAAAAACAGGGGCCACAGAAACTATTGACCCTATTGCCGTGTAAGGTAGCAGACGCAATTGGGAGCCTAAGTGAATGAGAAACTGAAGACTACAATGCCGTGAAGGCAAGTCTCTTAAAGAGGAATCGTTTGATTCCCGAGGCTTTGTGACTGCGTTTGATAAAATCCACAAACGCTACAGACGAATCCTGACTAGAGCTCAGCTATAACTGGAAAACAAACCTAATAGAATGGTAAAGAACGCAGGCTTCCGCCTAGACGCAGACAAGATCGTGGAACTTTGTGCATCAGTCTAGAGAAAGTCTATCACACAATTCCAAATGGAATGAAGGTAAGCACTTTGCAAAGGGCCTCTAAACTTGCGGAAGGGTATGCGTCGCACATCACGTTGCGCGGAAATCATGGTGCAGAAAATCAGAGAGGGCCAGAAGGGTACCCTACTGGCACAAAACAAATGCAACGGCGCGAAGCCGTTTTTTAGGAATGCCGGAGCTATGAAAGGGGACCACCCCTCAGGAGGGGAGGCGAATCAGCCAGAGAAACCCTCCAATAAACGGTTTCAAGGAAACTGAAACGAAAAAAGATATGAGGCACCAAATAAGAGTGTCTGTTTCAATGTCATCACCCGAGATGCTTTGCATCAAGTGGTCGAAATAAGCGCGTCCGATTTCCGTTTGTAAGTGATACTGGTGAGAATTTGACTTTACTCAAGACATTCATGGAAGAATGCACTTTGAACAGGAAAAAAATAGAGTGCTAAGGGATTCCGCAACTACCAAGGATGTAGTTCGTCCGTCGTCTGTGCCTGCGACAGATTTGACAGGTGAATGCGCCTGAATTAGGCAAGTGGTGCAGGTAGATACCGTCTGTCTGCCTTTGGCCCCGTCGGTTCCGGTGTCCCTTAAGGCGCGGTTCCGGTGTCCACATAGCAAGTGTGACAGATACTGCGCCTTTCCCTTCCTGTGAACCAATTATTATTAATAACAAGCAGTTACTACCCTTTGACAGTGCACATTCAAAGTTAGTTAAAAGAGCGATTGTTCACCTTGCCTGCCGTTCGGCCCTAGAAAAGTCTTGTGAGCACAGAATGGGTTCAAGTCTTAACCTTCAGATTGAGAGGTTGTATGCTGCTGGGTATCCGCGTAGCCTGTGTTTGTGAAAGTCTGCTACAGGGGATGAAGAATACGAACCGAAAAATGAACGAAGACCGAAAACCAGTGTGTGTTATGCCTTATCTGCACCGAATGTCTCACAATTTAAAGAAAGTTGCAGGTAGATCCGGCGTCAAACTCGTGTTTTCAGCGCCATGTAAGCTCGCTAAACTGTGTGCAATCATGAACCGAGATAATAGGCAGCAAAATTGCACCTTAAATCACAGTCTTGAGTACACTGAATGTACCAGAGAAGTTATCAGGTGCCATTATCCTGTGGCAAGTTGTACATCGGTCAAACCGGGCGATGTTTCAGTGGCAGGGCGGCTGAACATGTTCGCAACCTTTCTGCCACCTCAGAGGGAAATTTAGCTTTGCATTGTAAGAAGTGCAAAAAAAAAAAAAAACGATTGTCACCCGTTTCTTCAAAGCACAGGGCGACGGTTAGAACAAAAACGGAAAGGGAGATAATTGAGGCGTTCCTAATCGCAAAGAATTCAAAGAATTGTGTGAGCACACCGTCCATTATGCTTTCTGATAAAGAAATCTCGTATTTGGAAAGGAGCACTTTCCGTCCTTTTTAAACCCGCACCCGTACTCTTGTTGTTTTTTCCATCCTTCTTAGATTTTAGCCTGTTTTTTTTTTATTATTATTGCTCGTGTTGTCTTTACCTTTGGGTTTTTTCCAATCTTTCACTCGCAGTTTTACAGTTTTATCCTCGGTGGTTTTCTTAGTTTTTAGTTCATTTCAGCTTACGTCTTTTAGTGGCTTTGTATCTTTATCGCTTTCTACTATTACTGTCGGTGTCGCGTCTCATCCTTTATGGCTGAGTAACTTTTGCTAGTATACAGCATTTTGTTGATGCCCTCATTCGTGGTATTGGTTGAGTGAATTTTCGTAGTTCTTCTCAAAATTAGGCTTTTTTCGGTGACTTGAAGACGTGGCAAATTGCACCACAGGTGCGCCCCGTCCAAGACGGTGATCAGAGACGACGAAATATGGATAACGACACTTCAGAGTTACAAAGAGATTAAGTGAAGTTTATATACAAAACATTACAATTTTACAGTAATGTTAGGCAAAATATACATGGACCTGGCTAGCTCGGCCTAGCCGAAGATGTGCACATCAAGCAATAGCTCAGAACATCAGACTGGTCCTGCGGGCTTGGTTTTAAGCCCTCCGTGCCCAGCCCACATTTCCATTACGTCCAATCGCCACGAACTTCAACATGATTGGTTCGTGGCCACGTGCAACATCAGCAGTGTAAGTGAAACCCTTTCCCCACAACGAAACAAAGAAAAACACAAAACACAAAACGTCACATGCTGCCCACATTCCACTGTACACCTTGCCGCGTTCTCGCGCCAAGATCATCAAACCAAATGAGCAGGGTCGTTAGCGGACCGCCGCCGTCTCGCGCCCTCGCTCTTCCTTGAATTTGCAAAGTTCGTGGCCTCCGGCTTAGCGTCGGAGCGACGAAAAGACGCCCGGTAAATCGGTCCTCCCGCGGATGTCTTCCCCTTTGTTCAACGTTCCCCATCACTCTTCCACTGGCGCCAAATGTCACCCGTCTGGACGCGGCGTGTCTGTGAACGGACGTTTCAACCGCGACGGCGGTGTCGTGTGTGCTCGTATGAAAAGCATACTGCACGTATGCACAATGCAGCTTAACTTCCCCCTCTTGGGGACTCGATTGCCTGTCAGCCGCCCGGAATGGCTTTCCCTGCTTTATCCGGTGATTCGCGGCGCCTTCTCGTCTGCACGCAGCTAGCACCAATTCATGCTACAAGCCAACCTACCACGAGGTACTGTGTTCCTAGCCGCTAATCCGGGGGCGCCTAGCGATACCTTACACGCCCCTCCCAAGATGACACCTTTAAAATTACAACCAACAAAAGGTATACGCATACGTCACGAAACCCCCTTGAGGGTGGTGAACGCAGCTCTAGAATGTAACCACTGTTACAGCTTCACGCGCATGCACTCCAACAAAATCTTGCTGGGTGAGAACCGAAGATAGCATGCACACACACAATACATGACACTTCTTCGAAGTCCAAGTTCGTGCGCGATGCTCAGTTCACGCTTTCACGCACGTACCCGTTCTGCTCACGAACAGCACACACAACTCAAGTGCATGCAATAAAGGGACACTGGTAATTTCGGTTGCTTGCATGTCAACATCAAACACTGGCATCATAAGGCATGCAGCACGTCAGTCACATGTCCCACACAGTTTGACAGTATCCCCGACGTCACACCTCACTGAGCTTCGTGAGCATTAGACGTTTCCTCCCTTCCCTGCATCCCGGCGCAATCACCACTGTCTGTCTCCCAGTTTTCGTTTAGTAACCTGGACAGTGCGTCGGCGTTGTCGTGAGCGCTTCCCTTCCGGTGTTCCAACACCACATTATATCTCTGCAGGGCAAGCGCCCAGCGTGTCAACTTTACGCTCCTAGGGGTGGTCCGGGGGAGAAAAGAGAGAGGGTTACGATCAGACACCACCGCAATCTGGGCACCGAACAGCCAGAGGTCGAACTTTCTCAGCCACCAAATCACTGCGGATTCCTCTATCTATATACAATTGACCATCACCTCTGGGTCTCCGTGAATCGACGACTCGCGAAAGCGATCGGTCGCTCCAAGCCATGTTCCGCGCTTTTAGCGAGACAGGCTTCTGCTGCCACCGCTGAGGTATCTGTGCACAGTCAAAATGGCTTGCAGGGTTCTGGCATCCCAAGGGCAACGGCTGCGCATAGCGCCGTCTTGAGTTTTTGGAACGCACCATGATATTGTGTTCGGTATTTTTGTCCCGTCAGTTCCATCAATGGCGTTCCAACGTAGCCCCTGTCGTAGTCGCACAACCCGAGCACACTACGAAGCCCCTTTTTTGTTTTCGGCGCCTTCCGTCACTTAATAGCTGAAAACTTGTCGGGAACGGGTGCATGGGTTTCAGACCCAACCACTTGGCCCAAACAACGGGTTAGTCCTCTCGGTACCTGGCGCTTTTCTAGTTTAGCCGTAAAGCTGGCTTTCTGCTGGCGCTCGGACCTCGTTTGGCATCCGTGGCAGCTGTTACAGTACTCACGCACGTCCTTTTCAATACCCGGCCAATAAAAGTTGTACTTAATCGAAGCTTTTGTTTTTCGGATTCCTAGATGTCCACCCCGACTAGCTTCATGAGCTAATTTTACAACTTCTCATCGCCGTGATTCGGGGAGCACAAGCTGCATAAATTGTTGTCTAAGCAGATTTTCTTTATGATAGAGCAAGCCATCTCTGCCATGCCTCCCATCTCTTCCCCACTGTTGTTCCAAGCTTCTATCAGCGTGGGGTCACTCTTTTGCTCCTCCTGGAAAACTGCATACGCGCTGCTTTCTCCGGTTGTACTGAGAGCCGTGTCTTCAGTATCTCGAGTACCGCCTTTTGTTTCCTTACTGGTTACCGCCTTTACTTCCTGTGCGATAACGACCCCACAGGCGGCTTCTCCCTGCGCGCCTGGCACCAGTTTCGTCAGGTCAACTTTCATCTGCTCTGTGGCTTCTGCCTTACTCGCTGCTACAAAGCCTTGCTTATCATCTTCGTCTCTAAGGGGCTCCCAAGCTTCCTCAGAGAGTAAGCAATCTGTCCCCGACCCAAGTTTGTCTGTCAGGGTGCACACCACCGGTACTGCCTCTTTAATGTCGGCTAAAATGCCCGAGTCGCGGTTTATTGTGAAGGGAACACTAGCAAGTTTAGCCTGCACCTTCTGCACGAAAGCCGATATCAACTCGAAAGCTCCACATGGCTTAACCAACACTGGCGGTACTATGCTCTCGCGTACTACTGTGATTTCGGCCCCAATGTCGAGAATTGCGTTAATCCGTCGGTTCTGCCATGCCAAAGAAATCGGCTTCAATTCGCTCATTGTGACAACTCCGTCCTGCGTCGCTACGCGTGCCGAGAGTTTTTCCCCTTTTGTGTGGGGAGCCTTCTGAACAGCTGGTCTCCCACCCTGTGGGCAGTCAGCCCTTCTATACCCCATTGAGACGCACGAGAAGCACCCTTTGTACCCCTGCTTTACGTCTGGCCGCTGCTCGGTTCCTGTCTCTCGCTTCGGGGGGCTCGCGTCTCGCCTTCTTTCTCGCCCGCCAAAGCCTCCCGCGCCTCCCGGTTCACGCTTTTTGACCGCGCTATTCTTTCCTTGGGCCTCTTCAAAATTTTGCAACAATGTGCAAGCTCTGGTGCTTTCTGCCACCTTTCACCTTCTTGCAAGGTTACATAGCAAAGGCGTCTTCCGACAGTGTGTTTTTTAACTGGTCGGCCACTAGCAATTCGGCCAGCTCCTCAAACGTTTTGGCTCCCCTTGCATCTGCATAGAAGTTAAAATAACTCTGCAGGCGGGTTGCGAACGCTTTCCAGCCTTCGCTGGGTAATTTTTCGGACCCCATGAATCGTCTGCGGTACTCTCCTGCAGAAAGTTTAAGCTCTTTCAAAACCACTTTCTTCAGAGCCTCATACTCGCGATGCTGTGCCGGTGTCAAGCCCGTCGACAGGAACTGAACTTTTTCCGCAACTAGCGGGAATACAATTTGGCCCCACAAGTTCCTTGGTACTGCGTAAGCCTCTTGCGTATGTTCGACCGACTCGAACCAGACCGGAACTTCTGCCTCTGCCGGGAACTTTGGGATCGCACCTGAGAGCCATTTTGTGTAGCGACCGAACTCAGCGCGAGTGTGTTTTTTCTCCACAACAGCGGTGTTTTTAGCCGCGCTTCCTTCCTTACTTGCTAAAAATTTTGCTAGCTCAAGCTCAAGTTCGAGAGCTCGAACCCTCAGTTCCTCCCTTTTCACCTCCATAGCCGTCTGGCTATCGGGAATCTCAGTAACGGATAAACTGTCCTCAGTTACCACCGTCTCATCTGTAGCGCTCATTTTCCCCGCCTTTCGCCTGTCCGGGTTTAAATTTGCGAACCGGGTGTTCATGCACCCCTGGGAATCCTATACAGACAGCAATGCTTGCGCCAAAATGAAGGGCAAAGAGGACTCAGTCGCTTGTCGAAGCAGAAGCTGGCTTCCGACCTTCGTCGCCTGTCCTTTGTCCTTCCTACTGTCGTTGTCTCCAGCTTCCTTGTAGCTGATGATCAGGATCGCGATGCCTGCAGCCGGTCCTGATGACGCGCCGCTGCAGCTCCCCTTCGGGATCTTTATTTCAGCAGCCGGTCCTTTTGACGCGCCGCTGCTTGCTCCAGATCAAGCCCTTAGTGCCTGCAACCGGTCCTCTTGACACGCCGCTGCACTCTTCATCTCAGGATCTTGGTTTCAGCATCCGGTTCTTTTGACGCGCCGCTGCTCGCCTCAGCGGTAGCCTCCTAGCTGCCGCTGTCCTTGCTGCCGCTGTCCTCGCTGCTGCTTCTCTTGCCTGCTCTCCTGGAATCCCGCTTCCCTCCTGCGTCTGCGTTGCAGGAACGTCGTCATCTTTCCCCTGCTTTCCAACAGGATCCTTTCGACTGCGCCATTGAATTTTCGTAGTTCTCGAAATTACGCTCTTTTCGGTGACTTGAAGACGTGGCAAATTGCACCACAGGTGCGCCCCGTCCAAGACGGTGATCAGAGACGACGAAATATGGATAACGACACTTCAGAGTTACAAAGAGATTAACTGAAGTTTATATACAAAACTTTACAATTTTACAGCAAGGTTAGGCAAAATATACATCGATCTGGCTAGCTCGGCCTAGCCGAAGATGTACACATCAAGCCATAGCTCAGAACATCAGACTGGTCTCTCGGGCTTGGTTTTAAGCCCTCCGTGTCCAGCCCATATTTCCATTACGTCCAATCGCCACGAACTTCAACATGATTGGTTCGTGGCTACGTGCAACTTCAGCAGTGTAAGTGAGACCCTTTCCCCACAACGAAACAAAGCAAAACACAAAACACAAAACGTCACATGCTGCCCACATTCCACTGTACACCTTGCTGCGTTCTCGCGCCAAGATCATCAAAGCAAATGAGCAGGGTCGTTAGCCGACCGCCGCCGTCTCGCGCCCCCGCTCTTCCTAGAATTTGCAAAGTTTGTGACGTCCGGCTTAGCGGCGGCGCGACGAAAAGACGCTCGGTAAATCGGCCCTCCCGCGGACGTCTTCCCCTTTGTTCAACGTTCCCCATCACTCTTCCACTGGCGCCAAATGCCACCCGTCTGGACGCGGCGTGTTTGTGAACGGATGTTTCAACCGCGACGGCGGTGTCGTGGGTGCTTGTATGAAAAGCATACTGCAGGTATGCACAAAGCAGCTTAACTTCCCCCTCTTGAGGACTCGATTGCCTGTCAGCCGCCCGGTGACACTCGTCACTCTAATGGCTTTCCCTGCCTTAGCCGGTGATTCACGGCGCCTTCTCGTCTGCACGCAGCTAGCACCAATTCATGCTACAAGCCCACCTACCACGAGGTACTGAGTACCTAGCCGCTAATCCTGGGGTGCCAAGAGATACCTTACAGGTAGTATCTTAACTTTCAGGATTTTTATTCTTCCGGTTCCCTGTTATTCTTTTATCAAGTTTCAATGGTGTGTAAGCTTGCACGCACCGGTGTCCGCGCATCGTGTGCGCGTATCTGTCAACAATTATCTCTTTTTGATCCCGGCTGTGTCCTGTGATGGTTGTTTTGAGCGTATAAAAGGCATTCGAAGCGTTTTGCGAATAAAATTTGGAAGTTCTGCACTCTGTGTGTGTACGTGTTTTCTGTCTCTGTCCGTGTTTTTTCGCGCAATTTAATCACGAACGAGCTTGTTTATGCCAGGAAACTTATGTCGCCGATGCTTATGCTAAGAGAAGTATTGGAATGCCGAGGCGGAGAGTAATCAGTAGCGGCGTACGTCATAACCTTGTTGGAGATGATTACCAAAGCTAGGAACTCGCAGAGAAACAAAATAGAGTTTGCAGACAAACCGTTAAAGCCGATTATGATCTAAATGCGAGAGAGCGCTCAATTAGTTCTTGTGAAAAGGTCCTTTTCCTCAGACCCTCGAAGGCAAACAAACTAGAAATCCGATGGGAGGGTCCAGAAGTAGTTTTGGAAAAGCTATCTGCCACAAATTAGGTAGTCAAAATGCGAAGGAAGCGAAAGATGGGCAAAAAATATCACGCAAATCTTCTGAAACCCTACAAAGAACGCGATTCAATCGTAAATACCACTGTGAACTTTCCGGAATAGGTTACGGAGAACATACAAGACCTGCAGTGCGCCACTCAATATGTTTTAGTTAAGGATACAGAAAGGAGGACTGTATTTCCCAATTGTCTTGATGCCAGCAGTAGCAACGGCCTTCGAGAGGGGATCGAACAGTTCAAAGATCTATTCTCAGAGCTACCAGGGAGAATAGACTTGTTGACTCAGCCGTCTTTTGCTGAAGGCCTTACCGAATGTCGCGTAAACAGTGGGCCATTCTAGCGAACTAGGTGAGACTGATGTTGAAGTTGGGGACCATCAGGAAAGTTGAAGGTTACTATAACTCACAAAAAGTCACTGTTCAGGCCCCAGGAAAGGATCCTCAATCTTGCATTGACTATAGAGCTTCCAATGGAAAGTTAAATGCAATCAGAAAACATCGGATCTTTTGACTGCCAAAATTGAAGAATGGATTGAGCAAGTCAGTGGAGCAAAATTCATTTCGACACTGGGCATCGTGCGAGGATGCTGACAGGGGCAACTTTCGGAAAGAGCCAAGAGATGCGCAGCATCTGTACTCCTTTCGGAATGTTCTCTCAGACAGTTCTGTTTTTGCTTCAAAAACGTGCCGTTTTGTTTTTCCAGGCTAAGAGTAAGGTGGTGACGAAATCTGGAAGCCTTTTTGTGTGCCTTACCTAGGCGTGTAGCCAACTGTTCTGACAGCTGGGCTCAGCATTTATGTCACTTGAGACAGGTGCTCACTAGACTAAAGAGCGCCGACCTGACAGTAAACCCTCAAAAATGTCAACTTGGACAAACGAAAGTCACCTAACTCAGCCATGTCGTCCGGAAAGGCATTCATAAGTCCGCAGATGTAAAGCTGTTCGCCCTTTTGGCATACCCACCGCTGAAAACAAAGCAATATGTGACGCCCTTTCTCGGCCTTGTAGGGCACAATCGGCAATACATATCGCGGTACTCAGAAATAGCTAGCGCTCTTACTGACGCTTTGTGCAAGAGCGAAGCCGAGGAGGTCAAATGAAACGCCGCGAAAAAAAAAAGACTCTTTCGAGCACTGAAGGAAGCACTAATGAGTGATCCCGTGTTAAAGTCGTCGGATTACAGCAAGCCCTACCTATTGTAATGCGATGCGAGCAACAAGGACATGCGTGCAGTACGTGGTGCCAGAGATGACCATGGAAATGATCACCGCGCTTCTGAAAAAGAACGTGCACGCCTGGGGTTGCGATTCAAGCAAAAATCTGCAAAGAGAACGAGGGGAAGGAGGAAGAAGAATTTTGGAACTCGGAGAGCGCGTAGTAGATACTGGGTGCCTAGTTGTGGTATTGACAGCTCAGGTTTAAATGCAGTAAGAGGCGGCCTGGAGTGTACCCTGCTTCTATATTTTTGTGCCGAGCCCGGAAAGGCAATGTGAGCTCCTCCATCAATCCTTCTTACTAGTTACCAGAAGAAAATTTAGTGGCCCCTGAATTATACCAGGAACTCCGCCAACGAACCCCACCGGCAAGAGACGAAGAAGGCTTCAGGGAGACACCATAGACCGCATCAAAATAAAGTAAATCCTTCAATGTGCTTTTCTGACCCGGCTGTGCAATGAGGCAAATGAAAGTTTGAAATTGAATAAAGGAACTGTTACTAAGTTAAAGGTTTTTCACGGCTGACTGAAAACCTGCAACGACGGCTTACCCTTGCTCAATGAGATGGAGCGTTTTAAAGAAAACGTTCTGGTATATGTCTTATCTGCGCTAGGGTAATAGAAAACAACTACAAGAACGATAATGTTCCTTTTCTACCAAACTGAGACCCTTCAGGCGTCTGCTCCTACTACCGACAGCTATCTGTTTATGAAAACAGCATTTCAGCTCCCTATAGCATCAGCAGCGTCTACGAAAGCGCCGTCACCAGAGCATTTCGCCTAATACCTTTCAACTTGGCCAGTAATTCTCTAATTGAGCTTAAAGAGAGGCAAGTCAGTGCTACCGTGTTCCTGGGAATCCCAGGTTTCAAATTATTCGAGCCAAACCCAAAGGCATCAACGGAGGAGGCACAGTACAACGAGTCGTCGCAGAGATTGAGAATTTTAAGTGGGCCCAGAGCGATGCCAGCAGTTACAGAGGGGCGGCTGCCATACAGTGTGAAACACCTTTGGGACAGACGTATTGCAATCAGAGATTAATCCAGATTGGGTTTTCCCAGAGTTATGACAGTTACGAACGGTAAACGTTGAGGAAAGGGTTCTGGGCTGTTTACAAAAGAGATTCTTTCAGACCTAAAACGAATGAAGATTGCGAACGAGCGACAAATGTTGATCATGCGCATCACTACATAGCCATGGAGTGATCACCCAAAGGAATCGACTTTACCGGCCTGCAGAGGTAAGCGCCTGGCAAGAAAGTGCCTATGGAATGTAGCGACCTAACTCAAGGCCCCCAGAAGTCGTCAACAGAAAACGATGGAGGCGCAATACGTAATTCTGAGCAAAGCAAGAAAGACAGTGAACAGCACAGATACTCAGCCTCCTTCTGAAGAACATGCGAGAGGAAGGAGCCGCAAAACAGTTATTCCAGTTGCCCTGTCGACATTTGCAGACGCTATTAAAGCTGAAGAGGTGAACACCAAAGAGATCCTCTACGATGTTATTACACAAGCGCGAGAACTAAGTCGTGCAATGCTGCAAAAGGTTGGGGAAGGAGAACGAATCATCGAGCAGCCTAGGAATGTGGTGGCCACTGTTTCAAAGAAAAAAGGCCAGTGCCCAGAAAACATGTGGTGGAAACCAAGAGTGCGGTTTCAGAGTGTAGTGGTGTTTTGTGTCAGAGTATGCATGTGAGTTGTGTCGAAGTATTGACGTCAGTAATGTGCGCCTAGAACCTCTAGCTGCAGCTATGAACTTCCAGCACTTAGCTAACAAGTTTAAGCAGATGAACAAGTTCAATGTCAATAATACTAGAAGTGAATTGGTGCAAAGCCAAACAACGTTCATGCCGGGGAGCACGGCTCCAAAAAGATGGTGTCCATGTCCTGTGCCCTGTCCGTGTTGCGGCAAATGTTCCACATTGAATATATCGGGCCCTACATGGCATGCACCAAGATGACTGAGAGTGAGTAGGAGCTTTACGAAGTGAGCCTCAAGCCAGACGTACAGCAGGGACTGCATGAAACCATCAGTTCTCTGGGTATCGAGACTGTCACTCTCCCAGAAAACGCGGAACAGCTATGTGACCCCTGTTTGTTCGAAGAGGCAAAGTAGCAGACGAGCACTATAAACATCCAGTCTATATCTCTTACGACAGCATCTTGAACCGCATTCATTAGTCTCAGGTGTTCATCATAAGGGGTGCCACAGGCTGCGGAAAAAGTACCCAGGTGCCACACTACACAGTGGGCTCTTACACGAACAAAGGGATTGATTTATTGTGGTCACTCAGCCCGACGAACCAGCGCAGTGCTTGTTGGCCATATAGCAGAATACTCGGAAGAACATGAACTCACAGTGTGGGCTACAGTGTAGATACGAATGTGTGCTGCAATTCGTTCTGCACTGTTGGTGCCCCTGTTGCGGAAGTTGGAAACTGAGCTTCGTAGCTCATGTGATTGGCGATATTCGCTAGCGAAACTGTGCAACCAACTTCATTATGATGGCTATCAGAGGCCACTGAGGTGACACCGTTCAAGCTTCAAGGTATCCCTCACCTCAGAGTGCGGAGTGCCTGGTAGAGACTGGTCGCATTATTGTGGTATTGATAGCCGAGGATTAAAAGCACTTAGAGGCGGCCTGGTGTCTGCCGTGCTTCTTCTATACCTGGTGTAGGCGATACAAAAACTAGCCTATTTTGAATCTGGTGCGAAGTTCCTTGTAGAAACAGACCACTGTCCTGTGACCTGGCTGAAGTGCACTTCGGGCAAACATGGACGCCTTCTGCACTGGAGCCTTACTCTGCAACAATTCAGCTTCGAGGTAATGTACAAAAAAGGAAAAGCACATACTAACACAGACGGCTTATGTTGCTGCTTCTAAGCTGAAAAGAGAGTAAGGAGTAAATCAAGATAAAATAACAAGGAAGAAGAGAAGGTTTCAAATTTTTCTTCTCCCGAAAACGTTTCTTATTTTTGTATGTATTTATATCTTATCGAAAAATGCTATGCGGTGCGGATGGGCACTCGCGGTTAACCCGCCACCTGCTGGTAACCGTTTCTTCACATAAAAACCTGACTCATCTAAGGATATAGCGAAGAGCATGAACTCTCGTTGTATTTAGCCCAGGTCAACAACATCCCGCCTAAAGCGTCCAGTTTCATACCATGTGAGACCGGGAAAAACTTACGAGCCCAGATGTTCGGCACGGCGAGAAGCGGCTGCAGACCTCTAAACTTGGTGCTCGACTTTCCGGCTGAGTTGTGATCCTTTGATCATCACGTGTGCCTTGGCGGTCGAGGCCTTCATTTAGCAGACATCTCGGAGAGATCGGGATGGATCGGATGGATCGCAACTAATCATCAGAGACTGAAGCATACTAACTCGCAAAAATATCGCACTGGTTGCTTCTGTGCACGACCATAGCCTCCTTTATGCTCTGTGCCTGTCAACGCGCCGCGCGAACAATAGAGCGGCGCCGTCGAGTAAAGTTGCGTGGTCCCCTCGCTGAGGGCGCCGCTGACGTAGGGGTCGAGGCGCACGGTTACTAATGTCGGCGCGGGGCGGGAGCGCTGTTATTCGTTAGCGGGATAACTGTTCCTAAGCATGAGTCGTGCATATTCAGCATATTTACTTGTAAGGCCGACATCCACTAAGCATAACAAGTGATCATGATACTTGTTAGGCAATAACACCAACGCTATATGACATTTTATGCCAGGAAGTTTCAAGAAATTGCGCATGGCTCGAAAAATTGCATGACTGCTCCGCTAGCACCAATGGTAATAGAAAAATTACAGTGCTAGTCTACGCTACAATAAAGCAAGATTTAAGAAGAAAGGCACCAGCATTTATTTACACATTTCACAAGAGCAATTGTGCTTCAAGAGTACCATGTAGAAGTGGTGTGCTGAATAGCTGCCACAAGTAGGGAAAAAAGTTCACGGTGACTGCTGTCACTGATATAACTTCAGAAGCCAGCTTGATTTACAGATGATTGGAACAACTGCATCGCAGTATGCCATTGAGATCTGTAAGGAGAACAATTTTGGTATCAGCTGTTACTTTCAATGATTCAGCGCGTTGTACAAACGTTTTTTTTAACTAGAAAAACAAGGAAAGACAAATATATTCCTGTTTCGATCACTCCAATATAATCGTCACAATAGGCAAAGCTCGTGTTCTTATTTTTTCACAGAATTGCGAAGTTAGCGAAACAAAAAATACTGCGCTGGAGCACACGTAACATACCACACAGACGACCAAACCAGGGAGGAAGTTCGCACCGCAGTTCAGAAAATACACGTGCACGTTAAATATTAATATAACCTTATTGACGCGTAATAAACACACTTCTGGTGTTGTCATTATTTCTCACAGGCCTTAATACGGATGAGTGCGAGAAGGGAAACTAATATAGGCTTTTCAAGATTTGGTTTAACTCACTTTAGCGTAGTCAACTTCACAATAGGTAAATCTTGTGTTTCTATTTTATCACAAATTTTTGTAATTAGCGTATACTGCAAAAAAAAAGCTTCGCAGGAGCACACTAACACACTACGCAGACGAGCTAGGCAGGTAAGCAATTAGCATTGCAGTCCAGAAAGCACAGGTGCGCATCTAATATTACTATTGCAGTATTGACGCTTAATAAACACATTGGTGCTGTCACTATATTTTACAAGCCTCAAAGCAGCTGAATACTACGCAGCGATCGCCGGAAGGACAAAGCAAAGCTGGCACTTACCAGTTGGTGCAATGCTGTATTCTTGCAGCACCCGAAGGCAGAGAAAAGTAGAAGCATGACTTTGCACACAGCAGAACAGTCCACGTAACAGCGAGACAGCGGCAGCGCGTGGCTATCCGGACCGCTTTGCAACACGGCGCACACGGCACACTCACAGCGCACCGAGCACTCGCCTGGCGAAGGTGACCCTACGTCGCTGTCGCCATCTCTCGTCAGCCAGCGGCGTAACTTGTCAACGGAGGAGGAGCGGCGGCGACGGCCACAGAGCGCGGAGTTTACAGGCACAGAGTGTAGAAAGGAGGCTATGACACGACATACAAGCGTTGACCTTTAAGAAGTACAGTTCGTTTTAACTCCCCATAATACAGCAGATTTTCACCTGTTCAGCTTTTGAGCTTTTTTTTTTTGGCGGGCGTAGTTACACTATGCCGGCCTGGTTACACTGTTTGTAATGTGAAATGCTAAAAAACTGTCGATAAATAGAGGCTTTACAAAACTTAGCGCCATCTAGTGAAAGAAACAGAAACTGTGCGCGGCGGCCATGTTTTGTTCAGTCCGCCCGCGCCTCTCATCGAGTACGCTGTCAACGTGCGCCTTCGTAGAACCCGTGCATGCACCGAAAGGTGCATTGGAATGCTCACAGGCGATTGTTTCATTTTTTTTAACATCACAGCAGTCGCTGTTAGCTCCAAGCTTTATTCGGAATGATGCCAGCATGTTGTTGCGCGCCCTTCTCCAGCCAGCGCACCGTCGTAGACGCGCACGGAATCAAGGTATACGCGTGTATGCGACCGCTCGTTTGCAGTCCTAATCGGCTTTACAAGGGTCACTTGCATCATGTAAAGCATTACTGCACGTCCCTCTGACTGGGAGCTAGCTCACAGAATGTGCTATCACCTAAAACAGCAAGGTTGTTTTGCCTCCTATGGAGCATTGTGAACTTGAAGAATAAGCTTATGCTGCGATGGAGGACACGGGAGAAGGAGCAATGCGTGTGTAACGAACGCTATAGTGCAAATACGTTCTTTGAAACATTTTGTACGTATGTTGCATTTACCATTGTGTATTGGATTTAAGACAAGGGCGTGATTACCGAAACTACTTTTCACAGTCGTACGAAATGGTAGTGTTTGGTGCAGAGAGCCAAAACGGTTGTCTAGTGCGCCCGAGGTGCGTGTTTCACGCTGCAAAAGCAAGCGGCTGCCAAACCTGTGGCGTATAGAAAAGCAGGAAAAGATGACATCCCACTAGTGTGTTGTAACATGCTCACGTGCAGCCCGTTTCGACCGGTCCACATCCAGAGCGCGCAGCTCAAGTTTTTATACCTGCCAGCGCGATTGATAAAATAACGAAGCGTGCGCTTCACCTTTGTGTGTTTTTTCGAGTCACCCGATGACTCGCTAATTCACAGCTACCTGAAATTCACTGGAGTTTTAAATATGTCGATTTCTTGTTTATTTCCTTTGTCTGCAAGTAAACATTTGAAGCCGTAATCTCATATGAAAGCGCTGACATTGGAAGCTTCGAGGAACTCGGAGGGGAAGGAACTCGGCTGAAACGAAATGAAATTTGAAAAGTCTACTCACATTACTGCGAAGTGTTCGTGCTTTGCGCAAGTGGCTTAGTCGATAAAGTCTGATTTATATTATATCATATTGTTATAGAAAAATTAGGGGGTCACTTAATCTCCGCCGTTAAAGGTATAACGCGATAGTGTCTCTCTCTCATACACACACACACGCACGATGTTTTCTTTCTTCACGTGTTATATTTTAGCTCTTTTATTTATTTATTTTATTTACCAAATACTGCAAGCCCTAACTGGGCCCTAGCTGGAGGGGCGAAACGAATACAATGCAGTGAAATATAAATTCACCAAAAGTAACATACTACACACAAGCGTAGCATGTTATATGTTATGTATGTTATATTTGTATGTTATGTATGTTATGTTATATTTCTATCATTTATTTATTTATTTTTATTTTATTCGATACCTTATATTTTTATACACCAATACGCATGCGTCAGTAACAATCGGCTTTCCACTCTGAGCAATTTGGCACTTTTGAACACATTCTTCAATTATTTGAATTATTCAATTAGGCATTCTAAATTTTCTTCCTTAGCATCACCAAGCACTGATTTTTCTTTTTGACACCTTTAAACCCCTAAATTTCATTTCTTCCTTTTTTTTCGTTTCTCTATTTCATCAATTGATCGAATAATTACAAATATTTTATTAACTCGTCCTCACCTATCGCACACCAATCAATATTCAAGCACAAATTACCATAGCACTTTTTTTTACGCAGTTCCCGATTATTTCCGAGACTAATGACAACTACTGCGTCGACGGCATGGGAAGGAAAGTTCTAAGCGCCAGTCCAACTTACGTCAAATTACGCACGATCCTTTTGTCATAAAATAAAATGCATCGTCGCTCATTTCACCAACTAAGTATCTTCCAGTGGGATGAGCGACGGTGATTGCTCAAACCAAGCAAACAAACTCGCGATGATCGCTCATAGGCGTTTAAGTAAACAGCAAAGGCGCACAGACAAAAAAAATCCACATTAAAGAACTCTGGATGCTGTACCTGGATAGGGATGACGCTGCGGATTGCCGAGGGGCTCATACACGACTCGTAGAGCAATTTGTAACTGCTTCCGCAGCGCGGCCGTTGCGCCCCGCCACGTCTCGGCTGTCAAAATACACTTCTAGGCGTCGCTAACAGAAACCGCCAGGGACCGAAGAGAGGTCCAAGCATAGCACACTAGGTTAAAACGTGAAAAGCGCGAACAGAACGGCAGCGCTGACGGACGGACACGAAGCGAACTGATGGAGCAAACAAAATATGGCGGCCAGCGCGGGATCAGCGTACCGCTCATGCTTGCCAGACGTACTTTTGTAAATCCTCTATTCTTCGATATATTCGCACAATCTCACGTAGTGGTAATTGCTGTCCAAAAGTGAGGAAAGCAGCGATTAGCTTCCAAAAGTAACACTTTATTTGTCCACGGCGGTGAGATTTCCAGCCAACCTAATAGGGCTGTCTAGACCCCACAAAAAAACCTGCATGCAGCGTTGCCGACACCAACAATGTGCTGGGCGGTTGTCGAAAAACTCAATACCTGCCGCTCCCGGCAACGCTGAATTTAAAATATGCGAGACATATACTGCAGACAAAACACCCAAATACCTACAACGTGGAAAAATGCGAAAGCAGTGAGGCACGGTACCGATCCACCAAGGTAATTCTCGAAGGTCTTCGCATCTCGCGTCAAAGGGTGATGAAGTGTACCGGCGGAGTTTGAGAATCAACAAACTATGCAACGCTCCATGGCAGCATACTGCAACAGGCACAAAGACGAGTCACAACATATCCCACTGCAGAAGAATTTCTCGTCTGCACCTGCTTCACAGTTTCTACCATGACACTCCACTCCTTAAAACGAGGCTACTGCTACTTTTGCATCTATTTTAAGCCGCATCGATCACCCTCAGCAGGAATTCCTTCGTGCCACAAAAAATATTGCGTTTATTCATTTTTTCCCAGCACCTCTGCCAATTGAAACGCCATTCACAGGTAAGTTGTCAGCATTACCTTTATTATTTTTAAGGCTGCTGTATGTTACCTCTTTTTCTAAATTTTTGGCAATGTATTTAGAACTGCTTTTACTGTTCATATATTACGCAACACAATATTGCCAATACGGAACTCCGCACCGACGCAAGTGGCCATGGCATTGGAGCTATACTTGCCCAGCAACAACAAGGCCACACAAGGGTGATTGCGTATGCCAGCCGCCTCATATCTACGTCCGAACAAAATTACTCTATCACAGAGCGAGAGTGTCTGGCACTTGTTTGGGCTATTACAAAACTCCGCCCTTATTTGTTTGGCCGGCATTGTACTGTTATAACAGACCATCATGCCTTGTGTTGACTTTCCTCCCTCAAAGATCCTACAGGCCGTTTGGGGCGCTGGGCACTTCGATTACAAGAGTATACATTTTGCGCCGTGTACAAGTCCGGCCGGCTTCACCAAGATGCAGACTGCTTGTCCCGTCATCCCGTCGACTCCCCTAGTCCTACCGACTCTGACGACGACGCATGCGTCTTGTCTGTGTCGGCTTTTTCTAACATTGCCGACGAACAACACTTAGATCCTTTGCTCCATTCCATTATCCTCCGTCTGACCTGCGACCGACCTGATCCATCTCTTGCCTTATATATACTCCACGAGAACACCCTATACCAACGCAATATGCGACCAGACGGCGCAGACTTTTTGCTCGTCGTTCCTCAACGTCTGCGTTCCACCATCCTTGAACAGTTTCATGATGCTCCAACGGCTGGCCACATGGGTGTATCTCGCACATACGAAAGCCTGCGCCGACCCTTCTATTGGCCGGGGCTCTACCGCTCCGTCCAGCAATATATTGCCGCATGTGATTTGTGTCAGCGTCAAAAGAAGCCCAAAATTTTGCCTTCAGGCCATTTGCAGCCGATCCCCATACCCACTGACCTGTTTTCCCGTGTAGGTGTTGACCTTCTTGGGCCCTTTCCAGTTCCTCCTCAGGGAACAAATGGATTGCCGTCGCCACCGATTATGCTACGCGGTATGCTGTTACCAGAGCCATCCCGACCAGCTGCGCCACAGACGTCGCTGACTTCCTCCTAGAAAACGTGATTCTACATCATGGTTCCCCTCGTGAACTACTCCTGACCGTGGCCGCTGCTTTCTGTCGCGAGTGGTTGACGAAATTCTCCGTTCGTGCTCCGTCCGTCACAAATTCACCACAGCCTATCACCCCCAGACCAACGGCCTCACGGAACGCCTAAACCGTACCCTCACAGACATGCTGTCCATGTATGTGTCTGATGACCACCGGGATTGGGACGTTCATCTAGCCTTTGTGACATTCGCCTACAATTCATCAGTGCATTCTACCGCTGGATACTCCCCATTTTATCTGTTATTTGGCCGACGCCCGTTACTGCCCTTCGACACCTCACTACCCGCGGCAGACGCCACCAGTACTTACGCCAGTGATGCCGTAGCCCGCGCTCATGATGCCCGCCGGATAGCTCATGCCAGGCTCTCTGCATCCCAAGACTCTCAAAAGTTCCGGTACGACAGTCGCCACCGTGATGTCCACTACACTCCTGGGTCACTCGTCTTGCTGTGGCTCCCGTGCCATCGCGCGGGCTTGTGTGAAAAACTTTTGCCCCGTTACACAAGCCCTTACGGAGTTTTGCGCCCCGTGACAGACGTCACATACGAAGTTGAATCTGTGCCTCTGAAATCCTCGTCCAGAGCGCCATGCTCTGAAATAGTGCATGTGTCCCGCCTGAAGCCCTATAAGGCACGTTCTGTTTCACAAACGTATAACGCACTTGGACTGTGCTTTTCCCGAGGGAGGGTAGTGTTACTGAGCGGTATTCGCTGGCCGTGCTGACGAAAAAGAAGTGCGACAGACTCCCAGAAGAAGAAGACGCAGACATGGGCTGTGCTGTGCGAGTGCTGTGTTGTGATCATCCTCAGTGGTGTGGAGAACTGCCGTACTGTAAATATTTCCCGTAACAATATTTTTGTCCGCAGATGCCTATTATTTTATTTTTGCTCTGCTGTGTTATGCATCGCATTTCTTGCCACAGCCTTCTCGACTACCTTCGTTTTATCAGCGTATTTAAATACATAAATATATGCTGTAGAAATTAACATTTATATGCTGGGCATTTAACATTCCCACTCGCTCCCAAGGCTTTCATTTTCATCCGAGTGAGAACTTGTAGGCGACATTGTTCATGGCAGCTGACCTTTCTCTGGTACTTTTATTCTAGGATACAAATCGGAGGTTTGAAGAGACAATCGACACTATAAGCAAATTTTGAAAATGTACGTACCATATCAGCAGTGACGTTGCGCTGGTTTTTGACTACTTGTCTACAATAGTCATCGGGCGAAACCTGCATTCCAGGATATTTGCCATCTTCTCTTTTTTCATCGCCTGTAACATCCCAGCATAATTTTCCTCGCAATCTGTCGTGAGTGTAAAGGAATGGAAGGTTCCTTCAAATAGATTGTTTTGCATTGCCAAGAGAGTTTTACTATTTCGCTTAAACTTCTAAACAAAATCTGTTGATACTTTGTAAAGTGTAAGTGCGAGGTTGCAAAAGGAAAAGCAGGCGCTTTGATAGGCACTATTCGAGCTTTTGTCCCACGGGCATCAGTATGTCACCGAGTGACTTCCTAGCTCACTCCCAATCTGATATCGTCTTAAGGCTTCTTCTACGCACGATTTTCACCACTGAGGTCATTATTGCCCACCAAACCTCGCAAGTCTAGAGGATGAAACAATAAATTGATATGTCACCTACTTACCCCTTATTTTGCGAAGGCACGAAAGCTCGAACTCGACGCTCATTTTAACATGTCAAAACAGATATTCTTCAATATGCATCCCTCACATCATGGCTCATCAATGGCGCGGATAGAGCGAGTCGACCAAAGTGTCCGCACGAAATTTCAATCATCATTTTTGTGGGCAAGTATCAATAAGGACATATCATTAAGTATCATTAAGTATTATCAAGTATCATTAAGGACATATGTAAGAAGTAGCAGTAAATAATTATGACAGTGAAAAGCTTCAATGCTAACAGTAACTGAAAGCAATAAGCGGTGGATGTAGCTTATTGATTTCAGTGCACAACAGTGCACAAAGAACGGTTGTGTAGCACTTTTGATAGGGAACCACTTGCGTGCTTTCTGCAACACCATTCTCAACTCTGCGTTACGGCGACGGAAATTCGAACAAACAGGTAGTAAGTACTTCGCGTAATAATCCAACTCCTGCCAAACTTTAGGCACAATCTCACTATAACACGCAAATGTTTTGCTTCGCGTATCCTCCCATTTTGAGCTTTTGCCACTATTGCCTCTTACAACTACGTACCTCTGTCAGAACCAGCAGGGGCTATTTGTTCTTCCTGCAATATTGTCTGCTTTAGTACTATTTTTGTATTTCAACTAGCATACCAATTCGTGCCTGTTGTTGCGTACCCACTGTTTCCTCCGGTACACTTATGTGGAGTGGGGATCAGGTCATCCTCGGCCAGGCACATATACGAATCGTGCCCAATAATCATTGTCTGTAGACGTTTGCTGCAATCGTTCTGGTTTTCCCCATTTAAATTGATATCGAAATACTTTGTTCACTCACTTCCATATTTCAATCAGGTCCAAGAGCCTAAGATTCGAGTTTGGAAGTGGGAAACTCACAGGATTACAAATCGCATTTGCTCAAGGCTGCATTCAGAGAAGCGATGTCGGTTAGGCCCATTGTCGATGTAGCTCATGATGAAACCGCTGCTCCAAAGGCACCTTTGAGATCCTGGGTGTCCAGGCATTGAGGGCAAGGGTGGGCTTTCGTCATGGGCAGAGCCTAGCCTATAAAACATGTTAACAATAAAAAAAAACATTAAGATTTTTTTATTGTCTCTGTCAGCGACATTATTACCAAAGATATAACACTTCGCGAAGCATATTACGACAGTAATGTGCAAGGTACGCGTACAGATGTCATGAAAGCCCCGCACTAGAATCAAGGCACACATCAGCCTCTATGAGATGTCTGCCTTGCTGACTTTGAACGACACTTGAATGAACCGTGGTTTGCCGAGATGTCCGGAACGTTAAGGGCATGAAGTGTGGACTTGACCTCAATGTTCGTTTTGATATATTTTGGCTCAATTTGAGCTAAAATAATTGCTAATTTGACAAGGCTTGCCATTCACACCTTTCTGCTCCTCGGCTAATCTGCTAGTACGGAACTTAGAACAATAGGGGCCAAAATTGGCAGTCTTTGCTCGTCTCCCAGGACGGTCCGCGAATGAAGTCATATATGCGAATGATAGAATTAAAATATATTTATTTTCGCCAGATAATGGTTGGTGGCCCTTTTCCCTCGTGTACGGAGGCACTTATGCATTGGTAAAATCTTGCCTGTTTGCTATAAACCCATATTGAAACGTCCAGAAAAAGCGTCGATTACTACATTATTACAAGGTGGATTTGGAAAGCCCTTAAACAAATGAACAGATGCACGTGCCTACACTGGCTAGAGACTGCCTTTCGAAAATACAAAAAGTAACTTTCATGCACTGGTGCCTGTAATGCCAAATGTGCTCGATACTTACACGTGCGCAATTTCGTGAGCCATGGTGTAAATTCCAGTATAGTATCCAGCAGCATCTTCTCCAAGCGCCACAAAGTATTCAGTACACAAACCAGCTTGGTATCCGATACCTGAAGGAAATATCTATATCTTAAAGAAGGCACAGTTTTATTTACTATTGTGTGCAAATGAATCACCCCTGAACTCACCTAAAGCTTTAGAAAACGCGTGTTTCTGGAAGGTTACAGCATCGGCAATGAAAAAGTACGTATTTTATAAAGCCTTTGCTGTTTAAACATTGACAGAGGCGGCAATATCGTATGCAGTCAGCATTTATATGACTTGGTTGCTTCAGCCAGTGGCTCATATTGAGGTATGTGGTGATTTAGAATTGAGTGCATACATCTTGCTCTTTAGTAACACTGATTTGAAAACTGATTGCTTTCTATTACACTGCAACCTCCGCAAAAGCGGAAACTTAGTATGTCGTCTGCTCATGTGCCTTGAGGGAGATTGCTCTGAACTTAGTCGTATCGTAAAATTGTGAGCAAGCAACCTCAGCCATCCTAGAACACCCCCATCTCTCCCTTAACTTCCCTGCTAATTGCCCACATCAGCGACGTTGCGGGAAAGCCTGCGCCCGCATACCCGCCTTTATCATTCACAGCGCCCAGGCAACACTGGCCGACCCCACATGGTTCAAGAGCCCAATCAGCTTCTGCTGTTCTTCCCTCTTAGAGGCATGATTAGATTAGAAGATATCAGATGCGTTGTGCAGTGCGAGATTTGACCGGCAGTGGCGTATTCATCGTGTCTAGAGCATAGCCTGCGCATCAACTCTCAAAAACATCACAAATATAAAAATGGCACCTTATAGGCGCCGCCCCTTCCATACGTGCGTATGCCTAAAATCTGACGGGAGATGTCAGGGTAGTACGATCACGGTAAGTAATAAAGCCGGTCGTGGATTCAGGTGACCATTGCGAGCATAACGCCCGGTGCACGTGGGCTAAAAAGCAGATGGCCTATGTCGGGGCAGGTGTTGGCCCTGAAATGAAATGACATTCACTAACACATATAAATGCCGGGGCGCAATAGCGACAACAGGCAGAATTTACCAGCAGAAGCTATTTAGCGTGTTACTGTTTATTTGGTAATTCAGGAATACAATATTATTTTGTGCACCACAGCTGGGTCTCAACAGAGGCATTTGAGAATGAGTGGACCTGAAAGCTGACGGTTGTGCTCCTGGGCAGGTATAAACCATAAAATGAAACCTGGCTACATGAAATTTCATTTCTGATATGAACTGCTTAGTTTAGTTTAAGTATTTCGTTATCTTAACTTAAGTGTGTTATAAGAACGATAAAAGGACGGGTAAGTTCACTCCAACTGATTAAGGGTACTTGTTGTAATAAAAGGGCACTTATTACAGTTACACTACTGAAGAGCATCAGACGTTCTGCTAATAACAAAGACCGAGCTAAATAAATCCTCTGAGGCAGCGGCGAAGGATCGGGTATAGAGCGTTTTATTATGGGCGCTGCCACTGTGTGTAGGTCGCGCCATCTAGCGACTAAGCCGAAAGCAACCACCATGCTGGCGCGTGCGGTCGCAACCGCGGAACAAGAGACAGGCAGCGCACATCAGGATTTCGTAACTTCCGCGTTCATATTTTTGAGTTTGGAAGTACCTGACTGAAGAAAAACGATTTTTAGCAGCAGACCAGCCAAACGGTCATAAAATACAGGAGTTTATGGGGTAGCCCAAGAACTGCAAGCCTGATTACTATTAGCATGTAACTTTGGAGGGAGGTTGGGGCACAGAGAGGCAATGGCGCACCATTGCCCAAAGGGGTGGTGAAGCAAGCAATGAAAGGCGGCTTTAGGTGTGCTTTTTATCCTTCAATGACTTTTAGACGAATATCGCAAACGTTGCAGCAGTAAAAGCAAGGAACATATTCTGTTTACTGCCTCAGCAGCTACTGCATAGATTTGTCACACTTCAATCGGGGTTTTATTCATCATCAGCAGCAGCAGAAGCAGCCTGACTATATCAATTGCAGGGCTAAGTCCTCTCCCATATTTCTCCAATTAACTCGCTTCTTTGCTAGCTGTATCCACTTGACCCCGGCGAACTTCTTAACCTCATCCGCCCACTTAGCTTTCTGCCGTCCCCTACTGCGCTTTCATTTCCTTGATTCCAGTTTGTTACCCTAAGCGACCATTGGTTATCATCTCTTCGCACTACATGTTCTGCCCATGGCCATTTCTTCTTCTTGATTTTCACTAGAATGTCAGTAACTTGAGGTTTTTCTCTGACCCAATCAGCATGATTCCTATCTTCTAATGTTACTCCTACCATTTTTCTTTCCATAGCCCTCTGCGTTGTCCTCAACGTAAGTAGAAGCCTCTTGGTTAGCCTCCACGTTTCAGTCCCACAGGTGAGTACACTAAAGATGCAACTGTTGTATACTTTCCTCTTGAGCGATACCGGTGCGCTGCTTGTCATAATCCGCGACTGCTTGCTAAATGCGCTCCATTCCAATCTTATTCTTGTTGTTTCTTTCTTTTCATGGTCCGGATCTGCGGTTACTACCTGTCCTAAGTAGACACATTCGCCTTCTACTTTCAGTGCTTCGCTACCTAACGTAAGCTGCTGTGCCTTCCCGAGGCTGTTGAACATTACCTTAGTCATCTGCATATTTATTTTCAAGCCTACCTTTCCACTTTTCCATGTCTAGGTCATCCAACATTATTTGTAGTTCATCCCCCGAGTTACTTAGCAAAGCAATGTCATCAGCAAATCGCAGATTACTGAGGTATTCTCCAACTACCCTTATCCATAACTGCTCCCATTCTAAGTCTCTGAATACTCCCTCTAAGCAAGCTGTGAATAGTACTGGAGAGATCGTATCTCCTTGCATAACAACTTTCTTTATGGGAATTTTGTTACTTTCTTTATGTAGAACTATGGTTTCTGTGCAGCCACTATATATATCTTCCAGCACTTTCACGTACGGCTCGTCTACCCTCCGATTTCGCAATGCCTGCATCACTGCCGATGTTTCAACTAAGTCAAATGCTTTTTCGTAATCAATGAATGCTATGTGTAAGGGCTGGTTATATTTCGAGCATTTTTCTATCACCTGGTTGATGGTATGGATATGATCGTTAGTAGAGTACCGCTTCAGAAAACCTGCTTGAGTCTTTGCTTTATTGCAGTCTAAGGTTGTCCTGATTCTATTAGCGATTACCTTAGTAAATACCTTTTGCACAACAGACAGTAAGCTGTTTGGTATTTCATAAGGTTATCTATTATCTATTTCGGATCTATTTACTCTAAAGTAGGTGACAATTGCTGGGTGGCAAAGCCGCGGCGTTCAAGCGTCGTAGTTGGCTATCTGGTGGTCGTGCTCTGATTTTAGCATTGCCTACATGCCTCAGCCACCATTTTGCAGCTGTGTACAGCAAGTGGTGATGACAGCTGTCGAAGGCAGAAAGTCCTGTGCTGAAATTTCTGCGACTGTCCCCAAGCTGCGTTCGTCTGATGTTGCCGTCACGCTGACGGCCAGCCAGATGAGACAAAGAATAGACAATTGATCCATATGGAATAGTCACCTTATTGAATTATGTCCCATAAAGGCCTCAGCAAAAGTTGCTTATATGATAATGTTACTACGGAAGTTTGAAGTGGGAGTACTGAACAGGTGGAGAAGGCAGGGAGCTTAGCTGGTCAACGGCTGCGTGTCTGGCACGGGAGCTTTTCCCTAACGTCTTTATTCTTGTCTTCTAATATGCTTGCCAACTTCTTGAGGTTGCTACACTTTCCCCATGGGTGAGGTAGTTAGCCGTTCCAGCGGTAGTGACACGGCTTGATCCGGGCGACATGGGCGACTTTTCTTGTGGCTGAGCGACGACCACTTGCAGTCATGTGCACTATTCTGTGTGTGATGCGAAGTGGTGGCCTTGTGGGAGAGCACCAGCCTCTCATACGAAAAGTACCGGCGATTCCTGTTGCTGCCGGGTGCCCCAGGTTTACAATTGGCATAAACATTTTCCTGCCTAATGCTTGGTTTTTCGGGACTTAATTGCTTGGAAAATGGGGCCACGGACCAAAACACTTGGTCAAAAAAAGAAAGAACACATAAAAGGTTTCTGCCACACGAGGATGACTTCTGGTTGTCCGATTGAGGAACGAATCACTGGACTACCAGCGTACTCTATTCCTAGAGCACCTGCTGCTCAGCTCCATTTGAGTCTGCGGTCGTTGGAATGCAGCAACTGTCGTAGTCTTCTGTAGATCTGGCCAATCGTCATCGGGGTCGACGCGATGTCCGAGCACTAGCACTTGATATTCGCAAAAAAAAAAACATTTTTTTAGAATTCTGAAGAAGTCCAGCCTTCTGCAGGCAGTCCAAAACAATAGCGAGTTGCGTGCTATGTTGAGTAAATATCAATCCAAAAATTACAAAAATCGTCTAAATAACGCATGCAGATTTCCGACATGAGGCCACGAAGTACTGTGTTCATAAATCTTTCAAATCTGACCGGTGGGTCAAAGAAGCCACAGGACATAACAATAACTTAAAAGAGGCCGTGCGGAGTAACAAATGCAGTTTTTTGTCTTGTCCGGAGAGTATCTCAGTATCTGCCAATATCCCGATCACCAATCAACCGAAGAGAAATCAATGGTAATCAATGGTATCTTTGATTTGCGGGAGAGGATACACATCCGTTTTATTGATGGCGTTGAGGCGATGGTAGTCGATGCAGCACCCACAGGATTGATCGTTTTTACCAGTATCACAGGGACCGCGCCAAGGACTGGAGGATTCCTTAATTACACTCCTGTTCAAATTATTTTGACCTTTCTCGGTGATGACACTGCACTCTGACGGTGAAACTCGGTACGGCTTTTGGCGGATCGGATGGGCAGATCCCGTGTCACTTCCATGGCGCGGCGAGTCAGCGGAAAAACGTTGCGAGCCATCCGACTATGTACAATCGAAACTACATGCGTGCTGGGACAAGCGCTTCTTCAATATGTGGCGTTATGAGGTGCTTAACGATGTACTGACCATCGAAAGAAGCTTATGTTCAGCAGGAGTGTAAGTAGCGGGGTTGTCCGGGAAAGCGCCAACGAGAGTCATATTGTCACGTCCTAGCCAGAGGATGGGACGATGACAGCGACCACAGGTCAGCAGGGCTGCAGCAGGAACCAGCGTGACAGCGGGAATACCCAGAACACCGAAAAGATTGCCCGCATCAGCTTCTTTCTTCACGGAACGTTCGCACTTCCTCTTCTTCGGCAACACTGCCTCCCTCTGAAAAGAAGCATCGTCCCGACGCTAAGCACAAAATGAAATAACCGCCGCGCAGAAGCACACACGGTTTCGGAACGTTCGCTACAGTATCCGGAACTGTTCTCGGTGATCACTGGTAATACGGCTTAAGCCGCACTAAGCGCACAATTTGAGGACGGGAGAAACGGCGTGACGACGGTTGCGTTACACAGGGAAACGCCTCATAATTAGGTTCACCGACACGACGAACAACTGTGTGCGGACCGAAGTACCGCTTCATGAGCTTTTCTGAGAGCCCTCGACGGCGAACCGGTGTTCACACTCACACCTTGTCTCCGGGACGGGGATTGACGTCACGTCTCCGGAATTTGTAGCGACGAGCATCGGTACGCTATTGCTGTTGTATGTGGAGTCTGGCCAGTTGCCGAGCCTCTTCCACGCGTTCTCATACTAGCCGAGAATCATCAGCTACGTCATCTGGCAATGCGTGAGACAGCATAGCATCAAGCATGGTGGTGACTTGCTTTCCATGCACCAGCTGGAAGGGGGACACAAGGGTGGTCTCCCGGACTGCGGTATTATAAGAGAACGGCAACATAGGGCAGTACCTCGTCCCAGTTCCGATGGTCGACGTCCACGTACATGGCGATCTTATCGGCCATAGTTCTGTTGAGCCTCTCCGTCCGCCCATTAGTTTGAGGATGATAAGCTGTGGCTCGGCGAAGGCTGGTGCACCTAAGGCGCAAGATCTCCTGAGTGAGTTGCGCCACAAACCGGCGCCACGGTCAGTAATCAGCACTGCTGGGGCAACGTGCCATTGCCTCCAGAGAGAAGTAGATATTCTGGAAGGCACTGATCGGGGGTCCACCCATTGTAGCGCGCAACCCGCTCGAAATGTCGAAACCAATCTTCGACATCGTCCAGGCCATCGCCACGAAATGGGGTGACAGTCATTGGGGTCTATGGCACCTAGATGATCCGCTCAGCAGCCGCACTGTCGGTTTGCTGCGGCTAGAAGGCCACGGTGACGTTCGCCCTGGCTATCTTCCCTTCGGGCAAGAGTCCGAATTCTGGAGCTTGGACTTATTGGCGTCAACTGGCGCGGCGTTCAGGTGCTGTAGCAGACTGAGAAAATTCGGCGGCCTGGACTTTAAGACCGAGCTCGAATTACGTGTAGAGCTACGTTGCATGGGATTCGCATCCAGTACCTCGACCAAATGTCTCGCCTGGCCAGAGGACGGGACGATGACAGCGATCGCAGGTCAGCAGGGCGGCCCCTGGAACCAGCGCCACGGAGGGGATACCCACAACACCGCAAAGATGGCCTGCATCAGCATCTTCTTTCTTCACAGAACGCTCACACTTCCTCTTCTTTGGCTACATATAATTCAGGACAGCTGCGCTACAATGAGTCCAGTTTCTAGCCCGCCGGAAAAACAACCGGTTTCGGTGCGCAATTTGTTGTCCACAGTTCGGTATGGCCTTCTTATAGAGAAACCAAGCAATTCGGAACTAACACATGTTTCTTGACGCACTGTAAACGAAAGGGCACGCAGTAGCCTCAACGGAGTCGTTAATGGCACGGGAGCAGGAGACCTGGACGTACACTGTAGAACAAGTTCGTGAGGAAGAGGACCACTAAGGCTAAGCTCTACCGTTCGACAATCAACTGTAGCGGCCCACATACGCGTGAAGCTAATTCCGAAGATAACATCGCGTGTAGATCGGGCCAGTACAGCACACTCCGCCGGAAATACCTTGCCCCTAAGAAACTTTGAAGCTACACTGCCTATCCGGATACAATAACTATCTACTCACTCCATAAAAATTAGCAGGTTTTTCTCAAACATTACTTTGTCCTTCAAAAGATTCCTAAATGCTAACAGCTGGAGGAATACTAGGCAGCAGCACACAATGTCCTGCGACCTCCCCTCCATCAGCAGCGCTGGATAGTTTTCCTGCAAAGTAGGCGAGATCAGCTCTGTGATGAGGAGAACGGTGCACACGAAACAAAGGAGGTGGTACCGCCCTACAGTCAGAGGCGGTAAAATAGCTGCGAAGTCCTTCGGTTTGTAAACGGCTCCTCCGCTTAGAAGTTTCTATCTGATGGAAGTAGATGTAGAAATGGATGGCGGTTCGGGTCTATGCCGTCGCAGGATTGCACCGGAAAGGTGCACGCCGTTTGCAGTAGCGGGAAGTGTGACCGGCGACACTACACCGATAGCACACGGGAATATGTCGATCAAAAAGCGGCGCGCCATTGGGCTCCTGCTTGGCAGGACGCGACGAATATTGAAATTAGGTTTTGGGACGATGTGTTTGCCTGGCGGTCGGCGCGATTTACGGTTGGAGTAACACCGGGACCCCAGGTGTTTCCTCGCTTATAAGAGGACTGCTAGTAAATCTGGTTGGATCTTGGTAGCGGGGTCTCCAATTTCTCTCGGCAGACGAAGTCATTGTCATTCACTGGCCCATACCAGGACGTCGGTGGGCACGCCCATGCATGAGCTGGAAAAGCACATGCTGCATCTGCGAAGCAAGGGGACTGAGTAAGCTGCTCACATCGTGGAATCTCATCGCGAACAATTTAACGAATGGCACACAGGTGATTTTAAAAGGGATATTCTTCTACACTAGCCACGGTATTGTCATTTGCAGCCGCCTCAACTTCGGTGTAATGCGGCGAATCCTGGGTGTCTCGAATTTCCGGCAGTGCCTATTAATGTCGGGGACCGAACTCAAGTTGTCTTTGGGAATGCGGATGTGTTTGACATCTTCCACAACGCCCTTGAGCAGATGGCCCATCTTGCCGTCCTTGCAAATGTCTTCTTCGCACTAATATCACATAAACATTCTTTGAAGGCTTTTACAAAGCCATCCAAATTTTCAGGGAGTCTTTGTGGTTCTGTAACCACATCAAAGAGGTCTGCGTCAAGAACACGAAGTTCTTGAGCTTAACCACTGACTCCCGGCGGTTAAAGCGGCTACGCGTTCATAATGAGTAAGCCACTCATGGACATCTTCCCATGCTTGACCGGCAAAATAACGAGGCTTTCAAAACAGTAGCGTCGCATTCGAGGCGGTGGGCGGTACATCGTCAGACGGGGAGCAATGGACTCGCGTTGTTGTTTGTAACTGCTCAGTTGTCTTGCATTCTCATGGGAATGAGAGGGAGACCCGCGAGGTAACAGCTCGTGCGAAGCTCCAGCGGTTGAGGATGCGCCGAGGGGGTAGGCGCTCCCCGCTCTCCACCAATTTGTAACGACGAGGTTTGAGGCTGGAGCGCTGAACACTTTGTGAAGGCAGAGATCTCAGCCCGTCAACGGCTGCCTCTCCGGCACAAGTATTTTCTAAACGTTTTTATCCTTGTCTTCTGCTATGCTTTTAATCTGCTTCAGGATTGCTACAATATATATTTTATGGTGCATCTGTTGTCACAAAATTTGCCTATCAGGAATGACTGCTCTTCCCACGACTACATTTACATTTCCTTTTGGCAGCACAACCTTGCGAAATCAGTGATTCAGAAACAAAATAATACTCTGTTTCAGTGAATGATAAGTTGACAATAAATCTATTAGGCATCGTTGTCTTAAGCGGAACGCATGTTCTTTTATACTTTCATAAATCTCAGCTTACTGTGCCGAAATAATTTTTCTTCGCCAGACGGCATCTAGTATATTTTGCGACAAAGAAAATAATCTGCTTGTTTCCCAACGGGTGCTTCTACGAGTATTCAATTTTTTCTGTCCCTCCTTCCGAAACACAGCGCTCACAACTCGCAGGAAATGCTGCCAAGGTGAAACACTTTAGGTTGAAGTTTGAAAGTCAGAAGCTCCGCGTCTTCTCCAATAGGAACAGCGTGCAGTGATACGCTTGCATACAACCGTTGTTATTGTCTTCATATTCCGTTAATCATCCGTTTTCGGTTAATATACTGTTGTAAATTCAAGCAACAAAGTAAACAAAAAGATATTGTTTGCCGCGGCACTTGTTAGCAGCTGCGCTGCAGCCGGTTGAAATGAAACGAACAGGGAGGGGAACGCACGAATTGGGTAAAAAGGCAAAGATAGGTGTAGGATGGGAAGAAAGCGTACAAACTATCAAAACAGCAATCTTAGCGCACCACTCACAGCAGCTAAGCAGCTTAGACGCTTTTCGGTTACTCAAGATGCTTGGTGTGCGAAAGCCCGCGTAGCGCGTGCGCTTTCTGCGTAGAATGCACTGGCGCAACTGCTACTATCAACGCTTCTCCACATACCGGAGTGGAAGAGTGATGCTGTGCTCTTCTGTTCGAGGCTAGTTCCCTCTTCGACTGAAAAATGGCCTATATCAGCTGCCAATGCATACGAGGCTAGGATGACTTCAAGGATTATGCTCTGTAAAAAGCTACGTCAGCATGATGCAAACTCACAACGACGAGATTTTCTGGCGATGTATTTTCACGGGAGAACTTTGTGTGATGCCACCGCTGGTTCTACTTTGCTGCAACAAGTAAGATTTTGTGCAAGAAGGGTTAGCAAAGCAGTTGTCACTGCCGAGCAATCGAGAGTTCTATGCTTCGATTATCGCATAGCCATCTTCATTGCACAGAATATTTGTTCAAAAATGGTAGAGAGATCGTTCTAGAAACATTCGCCAATTTTCATGCGCAATGCATCATGAACTAGAGATGCCGGAATCTGGGAAGAACACTAAACAACATTGGTCAGAAGGAATAGTGCTTCGTAGAATTCAGAAATAACAGACCGATCAGCTAGTTATCTGTTAGGCATAAACAAACCGTTGTCTAAAAATGTATTCGCTGAAATAAACAAGACATCTTAAGAATGCAATCAACTCAACCAGCTGAATATTTCGCAGACTACTCCTAAATAGTTGATGTTCACACTATGACTCGGGCGGTAAAAAATTATCAATATGTACGTCTATTTCATATAAATAGCTTTCATATATGATGTGAAAGCATAGCTCAGTAGAAAATGTATATGGTGATTGCAGAATGGGGCTGTAGATAATGACAGAACTGGTACCCGTATTTCGTGTATGCAGAGGAATTGTAATAATTCATAACTAAAGATGCTTTCAGCTGTACTATTCACTACTTACTTGAAGGTGAATAGCACACCGCTGTTTG
>JAJIZL010014133.1:161115-172341 GCA_023969395.1 Amblyomma maculatum | reverse complement strand
TAGCAACGCGCTGAAATTTGTACGATTGTACCCTACATAGGGCATATAGTGACCACAAACAAAGACCTGAAAATCAAAATTTAAGCAAAGATTGGTTTCACACGCATATAAACACATACTCTCATATCGTGAATAGCAGCATAAACCTGGAGAGGAAGACGTTCGACAGCTGTATCATACCAGTACTCACATGTGGGGCAGAAATGTGGATGTTAACAGAACTTGTCAACTTGAATTAGGGACAAGGTAGAGATCAATGAAGCGGACAACTATAGTCGTAATATCAAGACACAGGAAGCCCGCATAGTCACACAGCGAATATTACCCTGTAACTGACGTTCTAAAACTCTAGACGAAATGGGTACGGGCAGGACATGTAACGCGAATGAATGATAACGGATGGTCTCTGAGGTTAATCGAAAAACATTTCAAGCGAAGGCAAGCATAGCAGTGGATGGTAGTAATTTAGGTGAGGCAATCGAATTAGGAAGTTAGCGGGTGTTGTGCAGATGCGGCTCTCAGAAGTCCGAGGCAAATATAATGATATGGGGGAAGCATTTGCCCAGTAGTTTGGTAGAAGGCATTGAAAGGCATTGGAAGGCAGGTAGGAAGGCACTGGAAGAAAAACATGCTTCGTACAGTGGCGTGTCTGATATGGTAATAGCTGCAATGAAGCTTCAGAAACGACGAGGCTCTTTTCAAATTAGCTGCACTCTAGGCTTCCTTCGCATTTTCCACGTGTAGCTCCAGAACTCGGTACCGGATATTTAAAGCGGTTGTCTCGGCAAAGCAACGCACGCTGCACCCTCTTCTCTTTTGAATATGTTCCTTCATTTTCTGATTGTTCGGGTTGAAGTTTCCACAAAGAATTCATAAAGCGTATACTGCATCTATCTAAATATATTTTCTCGGCAGTGCACATCTAAAGGCAGGGCTGGTTGGAACCGATTGCGTATGGTTCCTTTCGATATAAATTTTCTTTCCTCCTTGCAATTTGATATGCGCGCACTCAAAAACTGTTTATCAATACTGTTCCAGTCATTGCTCAAGGGTACTGGAGCAAATTCCCTTTTGCCTAAGTATTGATAAAATGTCTTCTGAATGAGAAAAAAATTTAAAGGTCAGGGGGTATTGCTTGCTGCTGAAAGTGGCTCCAGAGGCGCTAATATGTTTTCAGTCTGACGCAGCGAAAGACTGGGCGCCTGGCTCATGTGCAGTCACCGACATTTCACATTGTACAGACGCAAATTTAGTTAAAGCTCCCATTGCCAGGTAGCGGCTCCATTCGTAAGCTCTGAAAGGTGAACTGGAAGTTTCCGCAAAGTTTGTGTCGAGCACTCTCCGCCTTCTCCCTATCTTTAGGTCGCGTTGCACCAAACATAAGGGCTGAATTCATGCCTGAAAGTAATGTGACTTAGATGCTTTTCGCAAATAAATGCAAGAAAATTCAATTCGAAGAACAAAAATGTTAAATCATAGCCCATCGGGCTCTTTTGGCCTAAACGCCCTCTTCTTATTTCTTTCGCGGAATTCAAATATGGCGTAAAATTCTAACGGGAAACGCAATTTCGTATAACTTTTCTGACGCAATCAATTATAACAATTCTTATCCCGTCTATCTCGCATTGTAAGCTCAAATTGGAGGTTAGCTGGTATTAGAATTCAGACTAATACTGCATGTTCTTTTCGGTCGAAACCACGCCATGTGAAGATATTTTCAGCACTGTCCAAAATTTTATGCGACTCTCTCAATCTAAAATATTCTTGCAATGTAATGGCGGTGTTAAGGAGGACATGGCAGCTAAAATTAGAACATAAACGGATCATTTCGTTTGACTCCACATGTGAAATTATAATTCCTTAAAATTGAAGCTCACTCGGAGCAGTAGCGTGATCAATGAGTTTTTCGATTCACTTCAAAACAGCTTGCTGGTCTGGCAACCGTTGATCGCTGTCGCCACAACGGCATTTCGTGTCCGTGTCCTCTGCTATTCACTGTCTGCTGCATTCAGGTGCTTGCATGCAAGCCGTGGACGGCGGCCGGCGAGAAAGCCGTTTTTAGCAAAAAGAAGGTATTTGCACATTTTATTTTTCTTTAAGAAGCCTTTACCATATTATGAGAGCTTAGTGATTGTCACAAAACTGGTTTTGCTCCAGGCTGTTGATTTTTGAAGAAGCCGAAATCGATTTTACTGTGCTATATTTCTTAAAAGGGGTCATGACACCAATTTTAAATACAAACTATTTATTGAAAAATATTCCCTATTTGCCGAGCATCTAGTGCCAAGTGGTCTTCACCGGGCTCAGTCAACGATGTAAGTGCTCCTCCACAGGGCTATGCGAATACCGTGACGTAATTGGTTACCCTTGGTAAAGACGACATGCCATATTCAGACCATCTCATCTTTTCAATAAAAAAGCGAGCATTTCAGTCGTCATTCTTGATAGTCATGACTTCCTTGTAATATGTCGAATGTTCGAATGTTTGAGCGTAGTTTTTTAAAGCCTTCTGAAAAACTGAGAGTAGCTTCATCAACGTTTAAATACGAGTCATAATTGAGGTAATAAACAGGTGTCTCATTCCGGGCAAGACGCACTTGCTGGATATTACCCTGGTGAACTAATATTTATGTTTGTTGTAGTGATTATGCTCAGGTGATTGACTTCAAAAGGAAAATTTGTAGCTGCCGTTCGTAGATAAGAGCTAGTCAACATTCCAACATTTAAAAAACAATATTTTGCTGCTCGATGTCGCTGCAAAACGTCGTCCCCCACCGCAGGGTATGTGTAGACCTCGCAGCGCAAAGAGATGCCATTTTCTTCATGTTTATGTGTGCGTGTCTGTATAATAGTATGTGCGTATTGTTGCCTTGTGCGTGTTTTTTTTTTTGTACGCAAGCTTGCCATCAGTTCAGTTCAGTTCAGTCGTTCAGTCGTGTCCGACTCTTCGTGACCCTATGGACCATGTCACGCCACGCTTTCCGGTCTCTCACTAACTTCCTAACATCACATAACTTCATCTGCAGTGCCTCGAGGATGCCATCTAACCATCGCGTTCGCTGCCTACCCCTTCTCCGGCGACCCTCAACCTTTCCCAACATCAAATATTTCTCCAGCGACTCCTCTCTTCTCATCAGATGAAAAAAGTAGCCGAGCTTTAACTTTAGAATTTGACCCTC
Organism: Amblyomma maculatum; assembly: GCA_023969395.1. Taxonomy (NCBI): domain Eukaryota; kingdom Metazoa; phylum Arthropoda; class Arachnida; order Ixodida; family Ixodidae; genus Amblyomma; species Amblyomma maculatum. The sequence goes on along the minus strand of JAJIZL010014133.1, from coordinate 169,162 downwards.
CAATCAGCAGTCAGGGTTTATGGTCGACAATATTGACTGATTTGATCTTCTGGCAGTCCAAGGAACTCTCAGGAGTCTTCGCCAGCACCACAATTCAAACGCGTCAATTCTTCGGCGGTCAGCCTTTTTCACAGTCCAACTCTCGCATCCATACATCACAACTAGAAAGACCATAGCAATGGTTATACGGTTCTTGGTTGGCAGACTAATGTCTCTGCTCTTTACTAGGCGTCAAGGCTAACCATTGCTGTCTTTCCAAGAAGCAGGCGTCTCCTAATTTCATGGCTGCAGTCTCCTTCCGAGGTAATCTTGGAGCCCAAGAAGAGAAAATCTGTCACCGCTTTCACTTCTTGTCCCTTGATGCTCCAGGACTTGATAGGGCAAGACGCCATGATCTTTGTCTTTTTAATGTTCAGTTTAAGCCCAAACTTCTCACTCTATTATTGTACGCGCATCAGAAGTCTCTTGAGTTCCGCTTCACTTTCTGCCATTAAAGTGGTATCATCCGCATATCTAAGGTTGTTGATACGTTTTCCAGCAATCTTCACTCCAGCTGAAGACTCGTCCAGACCGGCCTTCCTCATGATGCACTCTGCATATAGGTTAAATAGGCAGGGCGACAGTATGCAGCCTCGCCTCACTCCTTTCTCAATCGGAAACCAATCAGTAAGACCATGCCCAGTTCTGACTGTGGCCTCTTGCCTTCATACAGGTTCCTGAGGAGACAGATAAGGTGAATTGGAACTCCCATCTCTTCGAGAGCTTGCCACAATCTGCTATGATCTACGCAATCAAACGCTTTCGCATAATCAATAAAGCAGAAGTAGATGGGTTTCTGGAACTTTCTTGCTTTTTCCATGATCCAGCGAAGGTTGGCAACTTGGTCTCTAGTTCCTCTGCCCTTGCGAAACCCCGCTTGCACGTCCGGAAGCTCCCGATCCACATACTGCTGCAGCCTACCTTGGAGGATTTTCAACATCACCTTGCTAGCGTGTGAAATAAGCGCGATCGTGCGGTAGTTGGAACAATCTTTGGCACTGCCTTTCTTTGGAATGGGGATGTAAACTGACCTCCTCCAATCCTGTGGTCACTGCAGGATTGTCCAAATCTTCTGACAAAATGTATGCAGAATGTTAACAGCATCATGGTTGAGGTTTTGAAGCAACTCAGCTGGAATGCCATCAATTCCGCTAGCTTTGTTCTTAGCAAGGCTGGCTAAGGCCCATTCAACTTCACTCTTCAGGATGCCCGGCTCGAGATCAGTGATCACAACCATCTTATGTTGGGCTTGCACATACGGGTCCTTCTTGTACAGTTCTTTGTGTATTCCTGCCACCTCTTCTTTATCTCTGAGGCTTCAGTGAGGTCCTTGCCTCGTTTGTCCTTTATCACGCCCAGCTTAGCACAGAAGCTTCCTTTGATATCTTTGATTGTCTTATACAGAGCTCTTGTGTTCCTTAATTGGCTGTTGTCCTCAACTGCTTGGCACTGTATGTTCAGGAAGGCATTCTTATCTCTCCTTGCTATTTTCTGAAAATCCGCATTGAGAACCTTGCATCTTTCTCTTTCCTCCGTAACTTTTGCCATCCTCCTTTCCTCAGCTATTTGCAAAGCCTCTTCAGATAACCAGTTTGCTTTCTTGCATTTCTTTTGCTTTGGAACTACCTTAGCAGCAACTTCTTGTATTATATCACGAACATTAGTCCACAACTCTTCGGGCTCTTTGTCTTCTAGATCTAATTCTTGAAATCGATTCCTCACTTCCACAGCATATTCTAATGGAATTTGATCCAGATCATACCTGAAAGGCGTTCTAGTTTTCTGCGTTTTCCTCAATCGAAGCTTAATCTTGGCAACAAGAAGCTGATGATCGGTGCCAAAATCGGCCCCAGGCCTTGTTTTTACTGCTTGTATAGCGCTTCTCCATCTCTGCCGGCAAATAATATAATCGATCTGATTCCTGTACAGACCGTCCGGTGAAGTCCGAGTGTACAGGCGCCTCTTGTGCTGTTGAGAATGAGTATTCGCTATGGTCAGGTTGTTTTCTTGACAAAACTATACTAGTCTCTGCCCAGCTTCGTTTGGCTCACCAAGACCGAACTTGCCTGTAATTCCGGATATTTCTTCACTCCCTACCTTACTATTCCAGTCTCCTATGAGAAAAACGACGTCTGATGATGGAGTGCGGTCTAAAAGGCATTGTAGGTCCGCATAAAATCTCTCAACGTCAGCTTCTTCAGCAGTAGTGGTCGGTGCATAGACTTGGATAACTGTTATGTTGAAAGGTTGACCTTGGATCCGAAGTGAAATCATTCGGTCGTTCTTGGGGTTGTACCCTAGCACTGCTTTGCCCATTCTTCTGTTTACTATGACAGTGACTCCATTCCTTCTCTTGGATTCGTGCCCACAACAAAAGACATAATGGTCGCCGGAGTTAAATTCTCCCATTCCGGTCCACTTGAGCTCGCTGATACCCAAGATATTAATGTTCAATCTGTCCATTTCTCGCTTGACGACATCCAGTTTACCTTGAGTCATAGATCTTACATTCCATGTTGCTATGTGATACATCTCCTTGCAACATCGGACTTTCCGGTCGCTTCCCGACACATCCACAACTGAGCGTCCTTTTGGCTTTAGCCCAGCCGCTTCATTCGTCCTGGAGCTACTAGGAATCGCCCTTTGTTCATCCCCAGTAACATGTGGGACGCCTTCCAACCTGGGGGGCTCATCTTCCGGCGCCATATCATTAATGGTATTGTGACTGGCCATGGGGTTTTCTTGGCAAGAAATACTGGAGTGGGTTGCCATTACCTTCTCCAGTGAATCACATTTTGTCAGAACTCTCTGCCGTGACCTGTCTATCTTGGATGGCCCTACACAGCAGAGCTCACGACTTCATCGAGTTTCGCAAGCCCCTCCGCCACGACAAGGCAGAAGGCATTTTATATAAACTCATGTAAATGGGTTTCCGTGAAAAACCGGAGCGTGTTTGTTTGTGCATGTGTGTGGGTTGTGACCGTCTAGCTCTAGCTGAGCCACCACCGCTGGCTCGAGCATACAGAAGAAACTTGAGAGAAACAAATGAAGAGAAAAAGGAACGCGCATCCCCATTGCAGCCGTCAGCTTTCGAATCGGCGGCGAGTGCCATGATGATATTCACAAGATACAGACACGCTTTGCGTCGCGTTGTACCGCACATTGTCTGCGACCTGCTCTGCGCAAGCCACGCTACTGCAGTCGCCACAGCTCGCTGTTCAGCCTCACACATGAAGGAGAAAGTAATGTGTCAGGCGCTCTAGTGAGTAACGTACACTGAATGACGTCGATTCGTGGCAAAACGGAGAGCCGCTTTTTTGAAATTTCAAGATCATGCGCCATTGCGAATAATTATGCCACGTAGGCCAGGGCGATAGCGCTGTTGAAATTTTGTGTAAATATGTCTTTCGCAAAAGGCCAGCTATAAATTTTTCATGGCTGCTTCGGCGCCTAACCACGGTAGTTTCAAGCTTGACTATTATAAATTTCTATCAGCCTCCTAGACAACATACGTTATCTGATCTCTGATATCCTGCAGGCCGCCACCCCAGCACCGCAAATGCAATCTTCATATCCCAAAGCGGTCATATTTAAACATTCTGGTCGACATTCGGTGAAAGAACCCTTGTATTGGGCAAACCGGATCTATAGTAGATTCTGTACGTCATCTGTCTCAAACTCCAAATAAAACTACAGTGTGCAATAAGTTGAGGAGGTCTGGAGTCATGTGCTGCTTGAGATGGAATTAGATAGTACGGAAATAACATTGTGTGTTTTTACATTGCTTCCTTACCTATATTATTTGTGTTCGCATTTCCGTTCGCATCGCTGCTGTAGAGATCTCGCCTGCAAAATACTGGGAATATGATAATTATTCAGGCTGCACCCATTGCTCACAATGCTCAAAGACTATTTGCCTACCCAGTTGCCAAATACACAACATCCGGGTTTCCGTATATTGTCTTGTAAAGCCCAGCTTGATGTTTGAATCTTTCCAGTGACGAAGTGTCATGCATAAAGTTTCCAGATGACGTTATATAATGGTCAAACTGAAAATAGGAAGACAGTTTTAGCATTTGAGGCTCTACTGAATAATATCAAATAATTTCTTACAGGGCTCCGCTGGACTCCAGTAAATAGCAGCTTTATTTTGGGATCTTTAGTCTCACTGTACCTCATGTTGACCTGCAAACTCGGGGCAGAGGAGTGATGTAGAAGACACAGAGGTTCAAGAATATGGGAAAATAATGAGATCAACCTTATCGTCACGCCACTTAGACCTACTGCATACCAAGCAGCTAAACAGCGTAGGGAATGCATCTGAGAACATTGCCATCTTATTCGCCCTACTCACTTTCTACCACCGGCTGCTATGGTTGCTTCCTTGTATGTTCCATTTATTCATTCTCGTGCGCATTCGTTCAGAACCTCCTAAAAGCGAATTATTCATATAGGTGTGGCTAAGGGCTTGACAAGGGTCACTTCGGTTAAATCCATTAATGCGTGGAACATCACTATGTTGTTAATGTCCCTTGATTAGTGTTCCCTGTGCTGTTTGTCGGTACAAGGATTAAATGCTAGGAACGATGTTGGGAATTTCAGTACGCCGTAACAAGTACTCAGCACACATGTGGATCAGCTGAAGTAGTGAGGTGTCAAAAAAACTAGAAATCTTTAGCGCACTCTATTTCCTAGCAGCAAACCAAAGGTACTCACCGAATTCATGGTTATGCAAAGGTAGACTATTAGATCGGAGTTGTTCTTGAAGTGTCCATTATGTGGACCATCAGAGACAATAAACACCTCAATATTCACTTCACTGGGAACGGTGGGCTGAGTGCGATAGATTCTTTCTGTGACTTGCCGATGACCTTATTAAAAGAGGAGTTGGAAAAACCTTACATAAGTGGAGCGAAAAAGGTGACAAATATCACCCACGTTCTACGACCTCGTTAACTGCGCTGCCCTTCACACTAACTTACCTCTGTCATTCGGTAGCACAACAGTGTCGAATACATTGTCTTCCTTTATTTCGAATATCATATGCGGTGCAATGACATCGCCGCTCCTTTGCATTTCCGGCATGGGATGTATTCTCAAATTCGGTCCCACAACGCCTTCCTGCAGGGACAGAAATTCACATTTCAGAATGCACTACCTCTAGCCGTATATTGTTCTTTGTGATAGAGTGCTCCTATATACTACAACTACACATCAATAAAGTTAAAAGCCCAGAGCGCCTAAACAAGGCACAAATTAAAAGCACTAAATCACGTTGAAAACTGCACTCACAACTTCTAGCCCGTTCTGTTTTTGCGTAACGTGGACAGTCGACCAGTGGTTTTCATCTTCAAACAGGTGTTCCTCGATGTCCTTTCCATTATACTGAAAAATAAAGAATGGAAGGTGATTGTCTAAATGCACATGGCAGAACTTATTCTCTGGGCCTACCGCTGACCACTGTGGCTAAATTTTGCATTTGACTTGTTCCTACAGGCGAAGAGCTATTGTCGCTTTCAGGGCTCTAAACATTCATTCGATAAAGGAATGAGTTGAGGAACACGATTGCACGTAGCACTACCACATTGTTTCGACCGTTAGCAATATTCAATATAAAGTATAGGTGACATCAGTAAGGTAACCTATCCTAGTTTTCAAAGCAGAGATTACCCCTTTATCTGGAATATTGATCAGCATATATTCTATTTTGGCAGACTTTCATTCTCTACGCAGCAGAGATGATATTAGAACTGAAAATACTCCCCCACAAACACAGTAATGGTCTATTCAGTTGGGGCGACGAGAGCAGAAGCGCCGAGCAGTACAGAGCAGTACAGAAGCATGCCGAGCGAGGGTGTAACTGTCCTCCCACGGGAACGCTCTGTGCGTGTCGAGACCAGAGCGCCACTACCATGTGACCCCACTTCTCTCCCCAGCATTCTCTGCCTGCCCGCAGTGGCAGCAGTTGCAACCCGACGAGAGGCCAACGCTCCGTGTAGAACCGCTTGTTTTGTATGCGTTTGCATAGCGACTCTCAAACAAGCATACAGCACCTGAGCAATGCTTTCCGCTTGCCGAGTGCCGACGTATAGCCGAAGCTTTGAAACCGCCGTTTTGAGCGTCACCGACTCAAGGGAGAAAAACAAAAGAGGGCGCAGATATGACGCTTTATGCCATGTACTTTCTCTATTCTCGCTTTAGACAAGGGAGCAGCCGGAAGTGCACTCGGGTGCTCTCAGCGGAGGAAAACCCCTCCTCCTCTACCATTGAAAGCCAGTGATTCTACTCCTGCTCTCCCACTGGAGGGCGCCGCATATCATAGAGTACTTTTAAAGTGCTCTCAGGTGCGCCTGCTCTGCCGCTCGAATTCACCATAAGTGTGCTCTTGACTTCACTTAAATACCTTAAGGGCCCTCGTCGGAGGTATTACATAAGGAGTGGGCGATATAAAAATTTACAACTGAGTAAGCACTTAATTTGAAAAGAAGGAAAATGCTATACCAAAGTTCTCGTCATTTGATCACACGTGTAATGCAATCAAGGAACCTGAACCGGCCGGTTATGGCTGCACGATCTCGAGGAAGACCCCTCCAGTCGCTGGCAGTCTGCTAAAGAAAGTACGTAATGTACCGGTGCTGATGCGCCGTCGTGACACTTTCTGTTTATGGCCGGTGCAATGAGGGATGCGTAATGGGGACGCGCAAATGTAGGGTTCGTGTCTTAGCTGAATATAAAACACAAATAGTTAAACACAAACGGCCATGCGGCGATCCCGGGCAAGGGCCGGGAGGCAGGACTGCGATTTTGAAGAAAGATGATATACTGATGACATAAGAATACGAGGAATTATTGAATCTAGCTCCTCTGTTTTGAGTCATTCAAGCGATTTACATATGTACGTTTATTTCGAAGCTCAGATGTGTGATAGTATTCCAATTTTCATCGAACTAGTGATTTTTATGCCGGAAGCATCCCGTGTTCAGGGGCACAGTGCTGATGACTTTAAAAAATCCGACTGTCTGTTTAGCGGATCATATAAAGCTAAAGATACGCGTGTTCCATGTAAGCTAAAGTAAGCATGCTCGAAGCACTATCGGGTATGTCTACAGCGTAGAAACAGTTTTTACAGTGCGGCGCCATATTCTCTGTGCCATTATCGACAGATTTAACAGCGATCAAATCGAAGGATGAAAGAGCCTGCACGCGGAGTGCGGAAGATGATAAGAATAAGTAGCGCAGAGCTTGGAGAGAGCATGAGCAGAAAGAGGAAGGGGGCGGTTTAGTAACAGACTTTCATGCTTCCTCTTCGGCGACGGCTCCTTCTAAATGGTCTGTTTGAGTTGAGATGCACAACAAAGCCAACGGCTAAGCCTTACCTCATTCGTAATTACGTGCACCGTGTGTGGTCTCGTGATTGAAACACCTCAAAAAGCTGCGCCCGTTGCCTCACCTAGTACTGTAATATATGACCAGTTTTTAAAAGTGTTTGAACAGTCAGAGCACTAATATTCTAAACTAAACAAGGCAGAAAAAGTACAATAAAAGAGCGTAACCACGCTAGAGGACCGCGCCTGTTACCAAGCGTAGGACGCGACCCACCTGCTATGGGAGCATTACGCGAATCAATCAAAGGGCTGATTAATAATGCGACAGCTCTTATGGGCTGATGTGTGTGCGTTTGTCTATCCGCAGAAAGTATCACACTCCACCTATTAATAAAATGACGGCGGGATTCTGTTTATGTTTTAAGGAGAAAGATCATCATCTACCAGGAATTGAACTCCTACCTCTCCGTTCACCAGCCGAGTGCGTTAACCAATTACGTTACGCCATGACTTTTTTTCTTTTTCTGTGTTTTGACAAGAGACGCAAGATATAAAAGGCACAGCAATACTTTAACAGGAGCTGTTGGCGGGCTAGTTGGTGAATGTCTACTGTAGTCATGGTGAAATTGCGCAACAAACACGACACAAAGGTAAGAGGGACACGTAGCACGGGACGAGCGCAA
>JAJIZL010014133.1:109534-160715 GCA_023969395.1 Amblyomma maculatum | reverse complement strand
GAGCTCATGGTGACGTCATGTCAACGCATTATATCGTAATCTCTCCATTACCATTCGAGTGACTGTAGCTTAGCAGCGCGAATGTTGTGCATAAGAGATATTAGCTATAATTACCTCGGCGGAGAACAGAAGAAAAAAAAGAGTATCGGGGCACATAGAGGCTTTACCTTTAGGTGTACGAGGCTGCCACTTTATTAACTCTCACCTGTGGCTCTTTTTTCGAATCTCTTGGTCAATAATCACTTGACTGGGGCCGTTGGCATGTGACAAAACTCACAACTACTCAGTCCCAAACTACTGAATCATTCTCCAGATCTCCGGAAATAGATACGAAATCCCCTCTTTAACAAATAATACGTAGCATAGGGTTGCAAATTGCCAGCGCTGCGACGAGGAACAACAACGAGGGAGGAAGAACAAGGACAAGCGCTTCTCCGTCCTTGTCCTTCTTCTCTCGTTGTTGTTCCTCGTCGCAGCACTGGTAATCTGCAGTCTTGTACCAACTAGCTCAAATTTCCCTAGTAGCATAGAGGCAGAGTGTCTGGCTCGTTATCCCGGGATTCCTGGTTCAGTTCCCATCCAACCGTCACATCGTAGCGGCAGCTCCTGTAAATAGGGCAATATATCATGGGCTGCGAGCTTTCGCACAATCCGCCGACCAACAAGTGCCTTTCCATGTCACCAGCCAACTACCAACAACCTACCAGAGGACCGCGTCTTAATATTTCCTTCACAACGACGACAATAGGAAGGCCTCAGAGTTTTTCACTGAACAGGAGGCCCAAGAAAGTGGTGTTATTAACAACTCAAGAAATGAGAGCGTGAAGTTTGCAGCATATCTGGTTCAGCTGCACTATTGGAGACGCGGTGTAAATCCCTCGCGCTCGCTAGGCTAAACATCGTCGTAAAAAACCGCAAGTTGAACTTGCTGTCCACCCAAACGCAAATGGGCGGCCTAGGAAGAGTAGTGTATGGCGGGCGAAGAAGCACCTAGGAGCGCTAGAGATGCCGCCGACAGCGCAAATATGGTTGTCCTTAAATTTTAAGATTTACTGTTTTGGACAATATTCGTGGCTGTGCGACCGAGGGCAGCGAGAAGCACCCTAAATGCCACATTCCAGCCAGTGGCTTATTTTGTTTTTGTTTTTGGGCACTTGTATTTATTAGAGACGCAAGAGGCTTTCTTAATGAACGCGTTATTCTTATTTTAATCATTGCATAAGCGTGTTAATACAAGTGCAAATGACGATTCTTAACGCCAAATAGATTCATTAGCAAATTTTTAGTGGAAAACCGTTACACTGCCAACTCAGTAATGTAGAAGCCCTAAGCCCCGTCTTCTCTCATCTCATTAACCTTTTCTGAGTACTTACTTCCCCTTAAGGTCTTTGACTTTGAATCGTTCAACAGGTGCATGAAACTGTGATACGGATTAAAGTCGATAGTTTTCAGTTGGCAGTAGAAAAAAAGGAGGACATACGGAGTGCGCTAAACTTACAAAGCGTGTCACTTCTCTTCCATCGTCAAGCTCAACTACTCGGAATTGCCGTGCTGCTACGGATGCCTTCCTAAGGCTCAATGTCAGGTTATCGTGGATATGCAACGCCAGCCTCCCATCCAGTGAGCGTTCTTCAAGAAAACGAGGGTACACAAGCATAGGCTTCCATTGTCCTGCAAAACCCATTTAATCAATACACATTACCACAGTTAGGTGACCAACATTCGTCATTCTCTCTTATTTAAAATTTGAAAATATCAGCTGAAATAACGCCGCTTTGGTTGAATTTTGATGTTCAAATGAAATGAAAGTCAGAATTATTTCTCTTCAGACCTTTTTTCATCCTCACGGCGAGTTCTGATACCAACACTATGCGCAGCTATACTGCGGCTGACCGACATTTTTTTTCTACGTTTTCTACAGACATATAACACGAGCATATCCAGCTTAGTGTCTCACAGAGTTAAGTCTGGGAAACGGAAAGCGACAATAAAACGAATGAAACGAGCCCTAGCCAAATTAGAAAAAAGACAAATCACACTTTCTCGGCCGTATAGGTTTCCTGTTTCGAAGGGAAACAGAAAGGAGAAGGTGGCGACTTACGTATAGAACATGTGGCGTATTGAGCATGGGTATGTCTCGGAACGATTGTCCCGCGCCGGTGTTAAAACACGTTTCAACGTCTAGAAGTGGTCATACAGGAAGCAGGCGTGATGACAGATAATTTTTTCTTTGCGCTCACTAAGGCGTTATGGTAATCGATGCCATGTTGCGCGGTGCGCAATGTTCTTCCAAGGTGTTTCCTTCCGTGCGGCCTTTGGCGTCCTCGCCTCGACTGCTTGCTTAAACTGCCTTATTGGATAACATAGGTATCTTCACAGTAAGTTCCTGCAGATTCGTACACAACCCTAGAATGTCTGCTGCGTTCACTCTTACAAGTTTCTTCTTAAGCGTGCTAGATGGTATTTTGGCGTCATGAATGTTGCAGTGCCTAAATATACTGGCTATGGCTGCGCTGGCTCTTAAAACACGTATGATGCTCACCCTCTTGCGTAGAGTAACGGCGTTCTACCTCCGGGAGGACGAAGATATTATTCTACAAGTTGATAAGGGCAAAACAAACGCAGCCTTCAACCATTCGGCTGCATCCTTTAGATGACAACGCGTTTGCATGACGAGGTGACGTGCAAAAGCTTTACCATTGGTTATTTTGGAGGTTGTACGCCCCAAAATAACTCAGGCAAAAGTGAATCGTTACATTAGAAGTTCAAAGGGTACATGCAGACGTCTTGAGCTTAGTCCCAGAAGAAAACAGGCACCGGGTCTAGTGCCACTCGAGCCCACCACCGGCCATCCACAGTCTGCCAAAAGTGCATAAAAAGGATTTCCACAACCCTAAATTGTATACTTTTACTCTCTCCACAGCACGTGATGTCGAGCCCATTCCAATACCTGCTTCATCCTATGGCTTAAAGAACACCTACATATGTAAAGGACTCCCTGCACTTCGCTCGCAAGCAAAACAACGTCAGTAAAGACGGCGAGTTCGAAGCTCTGCGCCTCTATTTAGATAAAGTCAATGTTGATGTTGCCGGTAGGTTTTTATGACGCAAAGGCATCTCAGACCAAAGTGTGCCAAACACAAGGTGAAGGCAGCGCTCAAGTTGGTAACGTGAATGTTCCCGCCAGTTCACTAGACTTCGCAGTTTCTTTTTATAACGTTCTCCTAGGAAACGACGCTTCACTCTCTTCAAGAACGCTTTTTTCGAGGGTCAAGACTTTTGTCGTCACCTGGCCTTCTGCTTGAGCTGTACATGCTACCCCATTTAAACGCAACACTACTAACAACTCTTTTGTACCGCTATGGGTGCATCTATCTCGTTTGTGTGCACAAAAATTAGATTAAAATTCCTCAAAAGGGAAGCTGGAGGCGCGTTCCGTTTTCCTTCAGAACTGCTCCTCCGTTATGTCGATGCCTGTTTTTGTGTGATACGCCGCTAAAATAGAAGCCGATTCCGTGCCCACCTAAACTAGCTCCAGTCAAACATGCAAGGCGTCAAGGAAGAAGGAAACAATGGCGCCATTCGCTTCCTGGACGCGCTTGTTCAAAGGACAACCAACGGGATAGCAAACTTCTTATTCCAAAAGGCATCTCACACAGTGCATTTAGGTCATGTTTAAACCTGAGGAACCGTGATTAAGGACAGTCTCGATCACTAGTGATTCCAATAAATACTAAACACCGCAGAACGCTGCAGTTTACGGGAAAACATAAAAGAAAGTCTGACTGATAGAAGCGGACTGGAAACAGGCTGGCGTGTCCAGACTCAGCGAGGTCTTAGACAGCGTATTATAATGTTCATATTGATTACGTACCATCAAGCACACTGAAGCAGAAACTTGAGAGTGTGAACTACCCGGTGGGACGCCGCAGATGTATAATGTACAAAAACTGTCTTGCAGTGATTGCGCAAGTGCATATATCCAAGAATAAGATTATTTTGTCAAGTGACTGAAGCAACAGCAAAAGGACGTCCCAGGTGGCCGCACAAATTGCAACGCCTCGCCAGACTACACTCGCGATTCGAAACATGACGTTGGTGGGTCAGCGCCATAGTCATCGCGAGAGAAAAGTGTATTTCATCCCGCCAACTTGGACGCGGGATCGAATCCCGGCTTCGGCGGCTGCTTTTCGCTGGAGGCGAAAAGCTAGGCGCCCGTGTGCTGTGCGATGTATGTGCACGTTAAAGTGCCGCAGGTGGTCGAAATTTCCGGAGTTCTCCAATACGGCGTCTCTGATAGCCTGAGTCTCTTTGGGACGTTAAACCTCAAAACCAAACCAAACCACGCGAACTTTTTGGATCAACGGCTCATTTTTTAAGCTGGACGCAGGACAACCTAACTGTGACATACGCATGCCTGTGAAAGCTCTCTGGGAGCTCTCTACAGCGGCCTCTTGCCACTGATCATGCCACAAAGACAGTTCGTAGCTTTGAAAATTGAACCTGCAAAATTCAGATATGGACGTTGCCTTGACTACACCAATAAAAGAAACCACAGCAAAGAGTCTCAAATTTTCGGAACACTAAGGGAGGTCGCAATCGCCTGTTTTCCTCAGGAACGAAAACGCTATAGAAGAGCGTGGCAAGTCACTTCAGTTTCGCGGTAAACATAACTTATTTCTCAATTCATGCTTTCGCGTACCACGGAACATCATCTGCCTCATGGAAACGGGCAACAAAATAAGCCCTACAAATTCCTAAAATTATTCTTAAGGGTCGCTCTCAATAACTGCGAGCGCAATGCGCCTCTGATAGTTCTTGCATTTAACGAATTATAAGGATTGCTTAGACCGCAGCGCCCCAATCTCAGAATGAATTCGAACTGAAGATCTGGATCATTCTGCCCATTTAGCGACAGAGATGCAAAATGAAGGTTAGGGCCCTCAACCAATATCTGTATTCGAAATTCTGGCCGTAACAAGTCAGGAACGCTCACTCCCGCTTAAAAAATGTCAGTCATTTCTTCAGCTCCTCGTACTCGTCTCTTACATACCCAAACACGTCTATTGGAATCCGCCGATAATGGCCGGAGCTGTTCAGATGGTTTTTTTTAACGATAAGGTAAGTACTGATTTACCTTTCGAACGCGCATAGCGTGAGGCCGATCCTTCGTTGAAATTAGGTTACTTTGAAACCAGCAGCAAAAAAATGCCCTCAAGTGCTTCAGATCTTCAAATGGATTTGATAAATAGTATCACAATCAAAACGTGTGGCTGCAAGAGCTACCCTAGTGTTGCCTTCAATACTGCATTGGTCTAGACACAAGAAAAGTCATAGCAGGCCCCAAATCAGACAAGAAAACATTCTGTGGTTTAGCTTTGAGTAAACCAAGTACATCGCGATAGTTTCACGCGACTATTCCAGGTGAAGCACTTCGGCTGCGTTCTTAGCCTCACTCAATTCTCGCCTCTTTCTTATACTTTCTGCTCGGACCACAATGTACGCTAGATCTTCTTGAGTAGCTAGCCTTCTACTGTACAAGGTAGGACGACTCACTTGCTCTTCCTCCAGCTCTGTGGCACCGCGTCACGTCTGTCACACAGAGCCTACGCAATGTAACAACGCTCCCACACTCTCACGTTGACCTTTTACCTTCACCTTTGACCTTTTAGCTTTAACTTGAGTGTAGTTTAGGACCTTGGAAACTGTAGCACCGGGAAAAACCTGGCTTTACCAAGCTTCAAAATATTGTTACGGTGTGGCATGACAAGCGATGGAACACGGCGACACAACAGAAACAGAACGACATGATGACATGACGATGAAATATGTTTTAATGGCCAGCGGGCCTGCCTGGTGCGAGCGCTCAGCCCCGCGCCAATATATTAAAGGGTCATTTTCTCATATTTCACTCTTTCTGTTATTTTCATCACTCATCTCATATGACATTACGTCGCCGATGACACTGTAGTTATTTATGAATTGCAGTAGAGTGAAGAATGCAATAACCTTTTATGTTTTCTATGCGCACAAGCAATATCTTTATGAAGGTAATTTTCTATGAAATGTTCATACACCCAGAGATTAAATTATAATAACAATATTACTGTGAATTCCCAGGTGGCAATACCTGCAAATGCCAAAACATTGTTTTTAGAAAATGATGGCCTAAAAATTGAAAAACATTATCTTTGTTATACAATGGGCAAAAGTTGATGCGAACAAGTTTTTGCTAAAAATCAGAAAGCGAGTAAATTGTTAACCCGAAATCACAGAAGCCACCTTAATCAGCCATACCTGCTCTCAGTCTAAACGTCGACACACGTGAGTTCCTTACCGCTAGCTGCCATGCCAAATATCCCAATGAAGACAATCAGCGTTGTCTGTCCGGCCATTCGTAACACGTTTTAGTGAAGAACACCACAGTTGAGAAGTCTGGCCTTGTTTACAGTGCCACCGATGTAGCGTTCTTCTTATATATTCTTTTCTCAAAGGGAGAAAGAAGTCAGCAATCAATCATTGAACTTATGTGCTAATGTCATTATATCGCGTTTCTCAGCCTATCGCGTTTTATATAGCTGCATTTACAGTTCTGAAACGAGAAATGCTTCTTCGAACCTAGAAAAAGGTCGCATTGTTTTCCGCCGGCATATCATTGCCCACACATCGCCTGCATGTAAAAAAGTCAACCGTCCCTGAGGGTGCTTCATGCCTGCAACACTAATCAAAAGTTCGCATTTTAAATCTGGCAATATATTCCTCGTGGTCAAGTTTTTTGAGATCAAATCGAAAGTTCCCGCTAACCATTTGTGCCTTGCCATTTTGTACCCTTATGACGCCTCTATACAATATACAAAAATGTTTCTCAAAACGTCCTTTAAAACGTGGCCTTAACTTTCTCTAAGTCAATTCGCACGACGTTCTAGTTCTAAGTAAACCATTTGTCTTCTTTTCTACGCCTAATTGCAACGTGCGGCTTGGCGTCATATTTATACCGTGAAAAGTTTAGTGCCAAAAAAGAATGTAAAAAAAGAATGAGCGACTACACATACTTCCTAAATCTGCAAAATATGGCCTGCGATGTGAATACTTGGAGAAATGTGCTAATTTGCAAGGATGTGACCAAAGCATTCGATATATTCCTACTGACGTCAGTCGCACAAGGCTATTTATCACCCTAACTATGCCTACTGCAAAGCAAATGACACCCCTATTTTCCTCCTAGAACATCCTTTCCTGTGGCAGCTGAGCAGGCCTTATAACCGCAATCTCTTAATCTCATCTCACATCCAACATGCCTCCATCCGCTGCTACGTTTGCCTTTTCTCAAATTCCAGTTTGTTGCCTTTAACGACAGTTGGTTATCCCACCTTCGAAATACGTGTCCTTTGATCTCAAGCTTATAACCTCTTCTTGATTTTGACTGGAATGTCATTAACTCGCCTTTTTTTTTTCCTAACCCCCTGTGGTCCCTTAGTTTTATGTTAACGTTGCTGGAAAGTTTTATAGTGGAAGCTATTTTCTCCGGTCGGAACTCCGGAGTTCAATGAGTTCAAATTCTGGAGGGAATGAACCTGAACTCATCATGAAGCCCCATTCCTCTCTTCTTCTAGGCCTCTTAGGGGGATAAAGAATTTTTTCTACAGACCCCACATGATCCTCTCAATCAGCCAATGAATGGGGATAAACTATATATTAGAGCATAACTCTCGACCCATCTATCAGCGAACGACATTCAAAGCCTCACCAGGTCACACGTAGTCACTATAGTAGTTATCTAGCTAGTCCACGTGTAGCGCTTTCACGAAAAGGAAACATCCAAATTGAGCGGATTCGCACTGCATGGGTTCGAACAAGTGTAACCGCGTGCGTTTAGCAGTTGAGAGCCGTAACGACTAACCCGCCACGGAGGGTGCTTCTGCTCGCTATAACCAGCTGTATGTATGGCTAAATCTTCGTCACTTATGTGACACTTCTGTAAATATGTAGCAGCCTAAAGAACACACGAACAAAGCCCCACCAGGCTCGTCCGTGTTCGGGCGCTCGTCTGCTGATCCTAAGGACGCGAAATCGAATCCAGGCCGCAGCGGCAGTATTTAGATGGTGGTGAAAGGCAATTGTGTGCTTTGCAATGTGTCTGAACGTTCAAGAACATCATCATCAGCCGTACTATACCCACTCCACGGCAAAAGTCATGCAATTAACTCCAATCAACCCGTTCCTGTGCTAGCTGCATCCATTTGACCTTTGCGAATGTCTTAATATAATAATAATTATAATATTTGCACCATCCCGGGAGGGCTCAATACCATCTACTGATCTAATTTTCTGCCGCACTCTGCTACGTTTTTTTTTAATAACGTTGTTTATTGTCTCAGAGCATAATGCAATATGTAAAGAAATTAAAGATGGGTAATAAATGAAAGAAAAAAGGTTGGCTTTTCCAATAAAGTTCAAGAGAGAGCGATGACAAGGCCCTTGCGTCCACGCAATGTATGAACATGAGTGTTCGGCGAAAAGCCCACTGCCGTCAGGGGCCGAATTTTTGTCGGTTTCAGTTTGCTACTCCTATAGGGGACCATCGGTTATCCTCTCTCCGAACTACATGTCCGGCAAATGCCCATTTCTTCTTCTTAATTTCGACTAGATTGTGAGTAACTTGAGTTACTTCTCTAACCCACTCTGCACGTTTCCTTTATCTTCACGTTTACACCAACCATTTTCCGTTCTATGGCCCTCTGCGTTGTCCTCAACTTAAGTAGAACCATTTTCGTTAACCTCCATGTTTCAGCCCCATAGGTATGTGTCGAATGAATGCAACTGTTATGCACTTTCCCCTTAGCGATACCGGTAAACTGCTCCACAGGACTAATCGAAAGATTATGCGTTTGCTGTTATGTTACGTGATATGACTGCGACTTGATGTGATGCGGCATGTGTGTGAAGACACTGCAGTAACTTCATCCATCCCTCTCTCACAACTTTTATATCCACTCACCCCTTTCCCCTAGTGCAGGGTAGCAAACCGGTTTCTTTTACGGGCTAACCTCCCCGCCTTTCCTTGTCATTTTCCTCCTCCTCCTTCTCCTCTATCTGATTCTTATTCTCCTGGTTATTTCCCTTTCGTGGTCCGGATCTGCAGTTACTACCTGTATATAGTGGAAATATTCAACTACCACTTGCAACGATTGGCTACCTACTTTTAACTGCTGTTCCTTTCTCAGGCTGTTCAGCACTACCTTAATCTACGGCATCATACTCTTTAGGCCTACCTTTTCTGCTCCTCCTGTCCAGATCATTTATCATTAGTTGTAGTTGGACCCCTTAGTTACTATCAAGGCGATGTCATCAGCGTATCGTAGATTACTGAGATATTCTCCATCGACCCTGATGCCTAACTGCTCCCATTCCATGCATTTGAATACACCCTCTAAGCAAGCTGTAAATATCGCTGGGAAGACAGTGGCTCCTTGGCTAATACCTTTCTTAATTAGAATTTTATCAATTTCTATATGCAGAACTATGGTTGCTGTAAAGCCACTTTCACATATGCCTCACCTACACTCCAGCTATGTTCTGAGCACTTTTCTATCACCTGCTTTATAGTGTACGGATATGATTGATGGTCGAGTATTCTTTCCAAAATCCTACTTGATTCTTTAGTTGATTGAAGTCTAAGGTTATCGTGATGTTATTAGCGAATAGCTTGGTGAGTGCCTTGTACGTAAATGGCAGTAAGCGGTATATGGTCTGTAATTTTTCAACTCCTTATCCTCCCGTCTCTTATGAATTACGATAATATTCCGGTAGTTTCGATGGCATGAGGCATTGCGTATACAGGGTGGTCATTTTTTCTAGCACAGTATACCCTCCGTCCTTCATCAAATCTGACCCCAGCTGACCCTCCCCAGCTGCTTTCCGCCTTTTCATAGCTTCTAAGGCTTTCTTTATTTCGTTCTTCGTTACTTGTTGAACGTCTGATTGCTCTTCATTGTAGCCAACTTTTTTTTGTCCTAACTACTAAAGCTACAGTAAAGGCACGTAAAATTCCTCGGCTACTTTGATTATCTTGTCCGCGTTATTTATGATATTACCAGCCTTGTTCCTCAATGCATAAACCTGATTTTCGCCTAGGCCTAATTTCCTCTTTACAGCTTTCAGGCTACGACCGTTCCTTAGAGCCTGCTCAGTTTTCTTCATGTTATACTTCCTTGTGTCGGCCAACTTGCGCCTATTGATTAGCTTTGATATATCTGCCAGTTTTGCCTGGTCTGTTGGGTTGGAGGCTTCCATACTTTGGCGTTTCATAATCAAAGCTTTCATCTCCTTAGACAGTTTACCGGTAATCTCTCTGACAATTCTCCTGCCTATTTCTACCATGCACTCCATAATGATATGATTGAAATTATTGTTCATTGATTCTAGACTAGGGCAGGCTTCCTCGGTTAGCCCTGAGTATCTATTCTGGAGCGAGAGCCTAATTCTACTTTTCCCTTTATTGCAAATTAGTTGATGGCCTTCTTCCTCTTTATTCTGTTCCGCTCCCACTTCAAATCCAGCTAAGATCGAGACCTTACGATCCTTCGGTCACTGCATCGCACCTTTCCGGTTACCCCTACATCCTAAGTAAAAAAGGGGTTAAAACACCATATCAAATCAATTTCATTCTTAGTTCCCCCTTAGGGCTTTCCCATGTCCACTTTCTGTTCTTCCGTATGCTAAAGAAGGTGCTCAAGAATCGCAAGTTATTGCGTTCAGTCTTTATTCATCCAATGACATAGTTGCCCATTGCGTGGTCTCCAGCTTGCTTTCTACCTACCTTACCATTGAAGTCGCCCATCAGTGCAATATAATGCGTTTTTCATTTCCCCATTGCCGATTCTGCATCTTCGTTGAAGCGTTTTACTGCCTGGTCATCATGACTACATGTAGATGCGTATGCTTGTACAACCTTCAGCTATACCGCTTATTTACCTTAAAGCCGGCTACCATCTCATTAAAGCTATAGAATTCATCTATATTACAAGCTGTATCCTTACTGAACCACAAGGGGTCTAAATTTTTGGAGCCATCTACTACAGAGCCCCTCATAACCTGAGTAGCTTTGTAGTCTTGAATGACATAAACCATATACCAACAAAGCCTGATAAACAGTCATCGGCGTGAAATATTTCGCAGATGATTGAAGCTGGGAGCTATACGATCTCAGTTTTATTGTGTGATTTCTGGGGCTGCTATGACTGTTTATCAGTTCTTTTTTTTTCTTGGTCCCGCTGTAGCTTTACCGAACTGTCAGAATAATAAACGTTTAATAATAGGCTTGTTGCGTTTTCCTGAATTTAAAGATCACATCATTACACTTAACGTTGTTGCTCTCCGGGTAAGTATAGTAGTTGGCTGCCGATGTATACTTTTTTGGGACACTGGAAAACGAATTTTACATATATCACCTGAGAGCACCTGCAAAACTCACTCAGCCACTCTGGCACCAATCGTAACCTCCTCTTCCGTTCGAGGCTGTTGATCGTTACTTAGGGTTTCTGCATATAACTTCAACACACATAAATTTCCTTTTTCTAGGTTTCGATTGTTATTTGTTCATACGTAAGCAACATTGTACGCTACTCTATACTCCATAAAGTTAGGTGGGCGGGCGGACAGTCCTAAGACGTTTGCGCAGGTCAAGTGAATACAGCTGCCACGGGATCGGGTTAATTGGAGGACAGACCTTAGCCCGGCAGTAGGTACAGTCTGCCTAATGACAATGATGCTTAGAAAGAGACTGAACAAGGGTAGAGGGGGGAAAGCCTCAGTTCGCAGGTCGAGCCAACGTTTCGACAAGTGGAGTTGTCTTCGTCTGGGCAGAGCGCTCATACCTGGCCGCGGGTTTAAATATGCTTTTGCTTCCGAAGAAGAAAAGCTGGGAAGGGAAGGAAGGAGGATGGGTAAGACGAAAGTAGGTCAATCAGTGAAACATTTGTTTCTTCAGTATATATATCTCAGCCTAGAACCGAAGATCTTGTGGCCTGACAGAGAAATAAAAAGCGACAGCAGAAGGAAAGGCTACACTGCGAGGTGGTAGATAATGACGCTGTGATATTCACTAGTCGCAGAAAGGAGCCAGATATTAAAAGGCATCGAAATCAATCATCTAAAACCAAGATCCTAGTTGGCTGGGCCGATACAGGTGCTTCGTTTCTAGAACATCTGCTGGTGTCGAGCAAACATATATGGGTATGCCACCAGCATCGGGCAATTTCTGGAACACATCTGTCTCTGCTGAGTTTCTAGTCAACGTTTAGCTGATACAATTGGATTGTCGGTATCAAAGCGGCACATGTGATGTCTACCATCGAAATTCTGAGAACAGTAATTATATGGTGGCATGGTTTCCGCTCTGATTAAAAGAACCATATTTTGTTCATGTACAATACAGATGTATAATCTGAGATCGCGGATGTTGCTGGCAAGGCATCAAAGTGCTGGACAGCAGATGTGGTCATCTTCCCTCCGTTTAAAATGGTGGCACCGTCATTGGAGCAGGAAATGAAGGCAGATGATCTATGTGTTGTTGCTAAGTGCGGGTTCTGATGCACAAGTGGCTAACCCTTGACATACTACAATGCTGACCCACTCCACTGCAAGAGATTTGCGTTGAGCTGAGTTGGGTAGATCTCTAAGTCGCGCATACAAATGTGTTCAATTAAATATTTTGTGGTGCAGAAAATATTGCTCGTCGGCAACACTGCAAAAAATAAACAAAGACGACTGTCTGATACAACTGTCCCGGGAACTTTACTTCGTGTAGGGGTTTGAATTAAAAAGTGTGGATTTTGCAATTACTTTATTGAAGACAACCGAATTATAGTGGCCACACTCTTCTGCTTTATTGGAATCCATAAACATAACTAACAAATTGATGTCGTTTGCCGCTCTACTTTCAGAAGTCTCAATTGTATTGTAAGCCATGCCAGATCGCTAGCAATATATAATGTCTCTTCGGACAGGCCAACGTGTTGGAAACCAGTACAAATCACTCATCGGATTTCTTAAAAGGTGTAAGTACTTGTGCGGAGCATTGTTTTCAGTGTTACAGGCAAGTCGCTTCCCAATTTTAACGAATTGACTCTGTAAGTCAACCTTCCTCTTTCTTAACCGCTGGAGTGGTGACACGCTGCATCGCTCTGCAGTGGACTGCGGTTGCCTCTTTTGAGAAGCGCGAAATGAATGCATGAGAATTGACGAAGTGGCTGCGCCTGATGGAAATCTGCGTTTCCTTTAGCAACAAGCTGCATACCTTTTAGATGAGTGGTTTTAGGTATTGGCAGAGAGGGGCATGATGAGTCTTCATATTACAATAAGCCCAACGGAGAACTACTTCTTCGCCGGACGTTGTCTCAAGGGATGTTTGGACATGCTTGCTTTTCGGTGGATTCTTAGCCTGCCCTGTCTCCATAAAGTGCTCAGCCGCATTCTCCTGCTCAGGAGGGGAAGAAAACGATCACGGCCGAAGCTGTATGCTTAGGCTGGAAAGGAACTGGACACGCTGGCACTTCGGTTGTCGCTTCATTTTCGGGTCGCACCTAATATTGAGCATACTGTCATATTCTTCCGCATTATGCAAAAGACCGCCCATATAACTTGCCTACATGGAATTGGAGTAACGCGCCTCTCTTGAGATTCAAAAATTCCGCTGGTTTCGTTCCCTATATTAAACGTTTCTTCGATGGATTAGCAGCTCGTGACATTCGGGAATGTTATGTGACCTCATTCATGACCACAGACAGCTTGTCGCACGAGCGGCCCTGTTTTTCGAGTCTCGAAGCTTGAGGCGTCACTCAATGAAAAAATCGCTGACTGGAAGCTCCACTGTTTACACGCTACACTACAAGAGCTAAGATTCCAGACTTTTAAAGTGGTTCGTGAGCGTCTCTGGCTACGACAGAAAAGACTTCGGCGTCAGTGGGGATGGCACAGATATCATGCATGTCACAAGGAAAGCATCGCCCACTGAAGTGGTTGTAGTAAGCATAACTTTTCTGTTCGGCGATCCCTTCCTTTTGACGTAAATTTAGGTTAGGACAACAACGTTTCGACATCAAACCTTAAGTTTCAGCCTCCATGCTTAAGACTAATTTCTGGTCATGTCGTGAAATAGAGCGAAAAGCGGTGCTCCTAACCCTTAGGCCTTTTTGTTCGCGCTCTAAGCGGTTCATACACACGTTTCAGAGGTGCCGGAAGGCGTTCGTAAGCTTGAGGTAGATTAGTCGCAGAACGCCGTATTCAGCCTCATATGCCGGCAGCTACAGACAGTGTTCAGACGAAGAAAGCATATCCGGCGCCCTAGAATATCCATCAAAACTATGTCAATAGCACGTCTTGCATGCAGGTCGCAGAGGTGTTCTTTCAAAGACTTTGTTTCATTCAGAGGCTATAAAACATTTCCGCTCAATTTATTTAATTATTCGGTAGGTCCATGTTATCCAGAAGCCATGCAGTGCCGAGTTCTTCAAGGGCTAGTAATAGTGGGGAATGTTTCGTTTTCAACTGGCGAGATTTAAGCAAGGATTCACCTTTTGCCTGCTTACGCCGAAGCTGATTTGGGTTCATAAATAATTTTGTATTTTTTTATACGCAACAGCTGACAACTTGCGTGTTTCCAGCTTTATGTATGGAATTTTAAACTGCTGCATGCACGCAAGGCATGAGCAATGAAGGCGAATACTCACACGTGAATATATAAAAGGATCAAAACCAAGTAGCGGCTTTCTTCGGCCAGAAAATACAACGTATCTACGCTTGCAAGAAATTTCATTCCACCTAACTGTAGATCGGCCTCAGACAGATTTTTATTACTTATTCAGTGCTAAATTAGGAAGACAATGTAGGTGTAACATTATGCACGTTTACCAAACCCATAACTGTGCGAATCAGTTCCTTGCGACCAGCTCAGTGATGGCAAGAGCTACTTTAAACATATTTACTACCCAAAAGAGTGTAGTATATATATTTTTACTTACATACATGCTGTACATATACATTATTTAGGCTTCCGTTTTGACTTTGCCTAAGCAGTGCTTCCTACAGTCCAGCTGGAGGATAATGAAGATGGCAATATTTTTAGCACTTACATTTTACACTCACCCTAACACGGAGGACATTACGTTTGCATTGGTTTTGATTTACACAGCTGACCGTTCGCAGCAGAACCTCGCATTTGCCCTACGATACTTTGTAATTATGACCGCTTACGTCTTCCCAACCTAGCTTATAACGCTCATTGGTGTAACCAAAAGAAAATAGAATCACGTATCGTGAAGGGTCCGCATGAATCATTAAAATTGAGCCTATTCTTTCAAATAAGACATCAAACGAATAAATAGTAGTGAAATATATCGGCGATATATTTCCGAGCAAGCTAACACGGGACATGGCTGCTGCTGAAGCGCGCACCAGAGCATATCGAGATTTATGGTACCGGTGTACAAAACTTTCATCGCATCTGTCTTCATGCCAACATCTTGTAAACCTTAGTTCTCGAACATTCAATGGCTGCTTAGAATCTGTGCACGCTAAACCTCATAGATAAAGCCGACGAAATACAGCGCATCTACAACTCGAAATCCTTCCGGCCTGAGAGTGTGGTATTGTGTTTTCGTGCGGTCACGCGATCTTTCCCGAGTGATCCTAGTTTCTCCTCTGTATCTTTTTCTTTATTCACATGTAAAAACACCGTACATGAAGCCACATTTAGAAATCTGCCTTATATCATTCGCACAAAACTATTCTAAAAAAGTGTACAAGGCTTTTGGCATCCTGGTGCGTTATGCTGAAGTGTTATTTAGTTGGTTGATCGTTGATTGCTGCGTCCGTGTATCAGTGTTGGTACACTTGAAATCTTTCATGAAAACTTGGGTAATCAGCGGAGTCCGGATGAAGGCTTCTAAAGTACTAAACCCATAATGCCCTGTTGCTTTGTGTGGTAATTCATAAAACAGTGTATTATGCCTAATCTTCAATGTTTTTGCAATGTGTGCTTTGCCCAATATATTTTTGTTATCAATGCTTCTCTTTGTGCCTTTCACCTCATATAACGAAGTCCTCCATTTGTAACCACTCCTATAGCAACCTAAAAAGAAGATTTATTGCACTGTGGAATTAATATATGATATGTAATGAATTTAGAGTTCGCTACCACATAAGCAGTTTCATACCATAGTGGCACTGACAGTTTGATACTTTGTAGGTGGATAAAGGCAATAATTTATTTTGCGGGTGCATTAAAGATGCACGCACTGCCACGAAAAGACTACTATCTAAGAAGGGCACTCACAAAATTCATAACAATATCGATGGAACGTATGTAAGAAATTGATATTTATCCACATATTCTCCCTCCAATACTATGCTTTTCTGCCAGTATCGAACGAGCTGCAGCCTTCTCTCTAGACCTCCAAATTTTTGAACGTCCGGCATGCCTTCCTTGTCGTCCTGGCATTGTTACCCCAGCAATCTATTCTTTGCTGGAGGGGGAGGGGGTGGACAAAAGAAGTTAGTTGGCGCGAGGTCAACTGAATGTAGCCAATAGGACCATATCGTGTATCCCTAGAAGACCTGATTGCCGGCTTGCAATACAAACCGCCGACAAGACCGATGACGTTGGGCCAGCGCCACCTGTGCTGAAGAGACAGCGCGGAAATTGTGATGACGCGGACAGATGTATTTTGCAAACACGGCAACCTTCATCATATGCAGGCTATAGTGACGAATGGCGTCAGCCTGCATTCACATTAAACAGTTCCACAGTTTATATTACCGTAATCTGCCTGTCGCAAGCAGCAGAGCTCTTCTTTGTCGTTCGCCATTGTGAACCACAAAATGGGAATTTATGGTTCACTAATCAGTGATGATCGGCCTCTCCGTTCCTGGTCGTCCTGGCTTGCCTGATCCAGTTAAAATCATTTGCACGGTTCGGCACTGCGCTTTTAAGCTGTGGCAATGTAACTCTACAACGCCATTTTTCTCTTTGAACGACTGCTGAAATATGAAACCGGAGAGTGTTTCGCAGTTCAATAGGACACCGCCATTTTCGGTTAGATGCCCTAGCGCTGTTTCGCGGCACTATATAGAACACAATTTTTACATTCCCATAAAAGTAAACTTTTATGTTCCCTTTGTGTGCATCTCGTGTACGCCCAGTACATATATATGCTCCTGATAATGCCAACTTTATGAACGCCCCACGCATGAAATAACAAAGAAATACTTCAACATAAATGCTTACTGCCCATCCTGGAGACAAGTAAATTGAAG
Organism: Amblyomma maculatum; assembly: GCA_023969395.1. Classification (NCBI taxonomy): domain Eukaryota; kingdom Metazoa; phylum Arthropoda; class Arachnida; order Ixodida; family Ixodidae; genus Amblyomma; species Amblyomma maculatum. The sequence continues at coordinate 143,402 of JAJIZL010014133.1, read as the reverse complement.
TACCGAGTTCGTATTCAATCTTGTTTTTGACAATATAACTTTACTGCAGAGAAAAATGGAGCAAATATACTTACGGAAACTTTCGCACAAGTGAAGCCATAGTGTACGTTCGACATGTGGCTGAGAGCAAGCTGAGCTCTAGAAGCGTTTACGCGTCACTGTAACGCGGCATCAAAATGAATATTTTCAGGAGGCAAAAGGAAACGATGCTTTGTTTTCGAACTGTTTCGCTATTCATAGAACAGGTACTGAGTCACCTTCGGTTAGACTCGGGCCACAGACAAAAATGATGAAATATGGCTTCGCCAGTTACGGTCCTTAGAGCGCCGCCACCCATGAGGCAGAAGAGGAAGAGGTTGAAGGGCTAGGACTCTGGCTTTGACAAGCCTGACACTCACCTTTTTCTGTTTTCACAATTTACCGCTAATCCTACAAACAAAGTTGTTCCCTTTACAACCTAGTGGAGCGTGCGAGTAGTCCGAAGGGCACCCACCTTAACGAACAGCCATGGAGAGCCACGAGAGAGGTCACTGCTAGCGCACGAATGGAACGGTCCACAACAAATGTCGCAAACATGAGGCACCAGTCAGTTCCGCTCTGCCTCAGCGTTAGGACGCAACGTTTCCCAGTCTAGACGATGAGGATGTTCAACTCGCCAACGTAGTCTTCGGCCCGATCGACGTACCTATATCTGTTTCAAAAACCACGCAGACACCCAATCTACATAGGATATACTTTCATGGAAGAGAACATAAAGTGCTTTGGAGACACTACATCCAAGGAATACAAGGAAGAATACCGTTTTTTAAATGAGCACAGTTGCTTAGATAACCCCGAACGGCGTCACACGGTTGGCAATCTTTCCAAAGTGCTTTCGAAAGATGCTTAAAATTTCCAGATCACCGGGGCTACCCCGGCCAATACCTCGCACGTTAATTAGCACTGCCGCATGTTTGATGAGATAAAATGGGGCGAAATTTTCTAAACTTTTAAAGTCTTTCCAACGTTCCAATAGTCGTCAGCGTTGACTATACAGTTCATGGCAAACTTGCGGTGCTGGTCTGCAGAAGTGTCAGTGAAGAGATAAACAAGCACTTACAACCGTATGCACATCTCCTGCCTACTAGGAATGCGCTATGGAGCCAATTCTTCCCTAAAATCCAGCCTCGTAGGACTCGCAGCCAGAACACCTCCTACGAGCATCCGGTTTTCAGCACACACTGACAAGCGCTGTGCAACTGGTCCGTTCATCGACCACCTTACGTTCCCGTCGGAATTTCGCTCTCCGTGACTCTTCGTTCGGAGCTCTTCGTGACACGCAGATATGTTACAACGGAGGCCGTCGTGGAGCAATCCGCACGCGGTTGGACCCGTTCTTCCCCACTTTTTCTGGACAAAGCTGCGTGGTTTAAACCTCTTCAACAGTTGCAGCACCCTGCCGCCTTTCTGAGTGACACTCCCGCTTCAGACCGCAGCTTCACCCCATCACCCCTGCTCAAGTGCAGGACCCTGTCACCGCACGGCCGTTCGCATTCACCACCCGTAGGAAATTAGAAGGAACGTCCCGCTGCGATGGCTCGGCGGTTACGGCGCTCAATGTAGAACTCAAAAACGTGGGATTGAATCTTATTCGCAGCCCGAAAACCAAGCCGCCCGTGTGTTGTGCAATATCATTGCACGCGAAAGAATCTCAGGTGGTCGAACTTTCCGGAGTTCGCCACTACGGCTTCTCTCACAGCCTGAGTCGCTTTGGAACGTATAGCCCACAAACCAAATTAGCAAGAACGGCCCATGGAGGTAAAGTTATGGAGCAGACATCGTCGCCAATACTTTGCATACTGTAATTTTTGAGGCAAAAATATATGCAGTGTTGCACACATTACAAGGAATAAGTGATCGATTACAACTACATTTGGCCATCGAAGATGTAACAGATTGTAGTGACAATTACAGCTCCCGGAAAGTAATTTAAGAATTAGCGAACAGTGTTGTGCCATTTTGCTTCGAACTTTTTTTGCCGCAACATAAAATCACTGAAGCTGTAATAAAAGTGGGACTTGTTTAAAATTCTTTTACATGCTCGCAGTTTTCATCAATAGATGGTGTGATACCAAACAACCACCTTACGCACCCGCTATTATATCTTTACAATACCTTACAGGCCTCCAGGGAGGCATTGGGTAAGGGGGGGGGGGGGGTACAAAACAGATATACATACATATAACTATGCCTAAAAAGCAGTGCAATGCTTCAATGCCTTGATTTACGTCCTTATGAAGCTTCAAATTTTGTTTCCGGCACATGGCAAGTAACGCTGCAGAAAGGAACGCCGAAAATATGAAAACAATGGGCACTATGTGTTATCTTGGGACCGTCAGAGGCAATTACTTGTGTGAAAACCCAGCGAGGACAGTTCTTTTCTGCAGGGAATAGCTGGTGCAGCTGCTGATGTCGTCCGTCGGTGATGTACATGCTCCGGCAGCCGTGCGCACTGTCGTGTGGCTGAACACGATTTGACACAACCACACCGTCAATGGCGCTTCATCTTTGACGTCGTCTTTTGCAAAGTATTATTTGATTGCTGGTAAAAAATGAGGCGAAAAGGTAGTTATATTACTCGAAACGTTACTGTAGGAAAAGTAATAATTGATCATGAAATTACTCAGAAATGCAATGGCCTACAAGCACTCAATTACGTACAGCACTGAATGCATGTTAGTGTAAAAAATGTAAATATTTTTGCTTAGTAGTATAGCAGTGCCCTAGTGTGTGTAACGAGACTTTGTTTCAAATATCGACTTGGCCCAGCGGTAATGCTTGCTTGGAACCGAAGTGCCAGTTTTTGCGGTGCTGAAGAAGATTATTTGAGCCGTTTGAGTCCCTCCTCTCCATTCTTGGGACTTCTGTGGCCTTTTAGAATGTGAAGAGACTACTGACGGCCTTTGCAGGCGTGTTCATTCTTTCGCATTATTACATCTCACCAGTCTTAAATGACTCTACAAATGTTTGTTGCCAAAGTAAAATTCTTAGTAAGATATAATTAGCTACATTTTTATTTTTGTCTTGAAGAAAGAAGATTTCAAACTTACGCTAGCCTATATGTCTCTGCCCTATCCGCAATAGCAACTATCATCCATCTGTCACATACTTTCCTTAACAAGGATACTGGTAAGCTGCCATTTATTTCCTGAGAAAACCATGGCCACACTTCATCACATTACTATTCCTGCAGTGTTTCAGTTTTATAGTTCTGGCCTATTAGCATTTTATTCCCGAAGTAAATTTATTCCAGTGCAACTTCCAACAGTGCTGCCTAATTTGTACTTAAGTTTCCTTCAGAATATTTTAGCCTCACTGTTCGGCTTTGTCTGTCTTGTGCCTCCATGATGCTTTGCAGTTGTCCCCTGAGTTGTTTAGCAAGGCAAGGTCATCGCAGATTAAAATATTATGGGGCCAATGTTTTACCTTTTACAACTTTAATTTAAGAACTGCTAAAGGTTCGTCTATGCGGCCTCTGGAGATGCTTATACATCACGGCGGACGTCATGCAGGCCCGGATGCTTAAATATCAAAGAATATTTGAATAAAAAAACTATAACAGCATTATTTCTTCTTATTATAGTAGCCACGTAGCCACCGCCGCGGAGAGGTCTAAGAAATTTTTATTTAGCGAGCTAAATCTCAGGGGCGGAGAGCAGCTTATACGATAGTTTGGGAAGCCTTCGAAATTGTAAAGAAATGAACCTACTAATGGTCGGCAGTGATCGTCAATAGAACCCACTAGGTTCAAATTTTTGGTAAAAAAAAAAAAACGAATAATAGCCTTACCGTTTAGGTTTCTGGGCTGAAGACGTCTCAGCTTCAATTTCACATAGCTGCCTGTCCAAAGCGAGGGATTTTCATTCTCCTTATTCCGTCTTTGGTTTTGCTCCCGGCTTCAACATTTCCTCAGCCTCTCTGCCCTCAAGACAGCGTAATTCGTGCATTTTTAAATATAATATGGCGATAGTGGACAAACACTACACTAAGGTGGCGAATACTTGTCCACCCTGTTACCATTTCTAGCCACCGAGGTAAAGCCGTACACCTGGACTCGTTAAAACCGCCTCAATCCATGGAGTAGAACAAAGCGCACATTTTATTACAGCAACAGATCGTGCCCTATACAGCAATATATCCGTATGTGTTGAATAATCCGTGCAGTTAGTCAAAGGAAAACCTTCTACGAACAAGATATTCTGAATGCAGTCGTAGCAAAAACGTCCTTTCGTTGCTTCGTGCACGAGGGGCTAGGAGGTTTATTTTTATGCACATAAATACCGCACTATTACTTTGACCTTCGGCTGCATGCCCACTTTATCTGGGCATCCTGTCGCCCTCGCTTAGGACGTATCCACTGCCTCTCTTTCCCAACTGATATTCCATGTGCATGCGGCCACCGAAGCGCGTCTTTCATAACACAAGATGTCCGCACGCGAGGCAGCTGCGGATATCGCGGCGACGGGTCCATTGTCGGGAGGAGTGCAGTTAAAGCGGTCGCTGATAATAGGCACCGAGATCGGTTTCGCGTCGGCAGCAGACACACATTGCTTTGTTCGTGCCTTCCATAACTGCGAACTTGTTAAAAGTATGATCTTTCTCTCCTGGCTGGAATGGTTACTGCTGGCGGTGTCTTTTTGCGTCTTTTTGTATCTGTAAGTAACCATTTGTTTTATAAGTAGCGCATTATGTAAGAACGATACCTGTAACTCTTTCAAGCACAGAAGTTTATTTTTCCCTAAATTTTCGATTTTATTACACAAATGGTAAAAAATGATCACAAAAACAATAATGCAGAAAGTAGAAAAAAAATTACTTATTGCTCTGTAGAATATATGATGTGGTCAGCGCTGCTAATCAGCATGATTGAAGAGTCTCTTTATGGCACACCTTCATCACTCTGTTTATCTCGTAGCATCCGGCGGAATATTCTGGAAATCAAATATCCTCATATTCAACATCTGAACGGTAGGCTTAAATTGGAAATTTACATTCATACTGAATTTGGATGATAAAATATAGAGCCCTACATATATAACTCCATTCATGCGCACTGACCACCATGTAGGAATTGCTTTGGCAGGTACAAAGGCGCGTTTTGCACAACGCTAACATACCTACAGACACCTCCCGCCATTTTGCTGCTGCTCAGAGAACTCTAAAGAAAATAAAGTCAGAATTTAATTTTTCCCATAAGGAATAATTTTTTCATAACTAACAATTATTTTAGGAACGATGGGGGTGCACCGACAGTCATTCAATCGTATTATAAACGAAAGAGCAAAATAATAATTGCTACAGTAATTATAAAATCACGCTGGTAAAATGTAACGACTGGCGAATGTCTTCTGGAATCGCGCCTAGGTGTTATAAGCTTCTCTATCAAATATTTGTGCGTAGAGGGTAACAATTAATTATTTGCCCAGAATACAGTTCGCTGGAACAGTTCGATGTTTACTTCGCGTTGTAGCAGCGCCAAAAATTTCAGGCTTTCCATAGTGTCTCCTCAAATTAGGCGAATAATGTTCTGATGAGCAGTTATGCGAGGTGAAAAGCTGTTTAGCCCACCTTGTCATCGCACTCTACTATGGCTTAAGAAGGAACACGTACTGGCTGTGGGCGTCACAACACTTAATTGAGTTTTCTAGAAGTTGACCGCTCGCTCAAGCGTTTCATGCAACCCCGCCGCAGCCGTGTTTTCATGAAAGTGACAGAAGCGCATCACATTTCTTAGCTCATCGCGGTAACGATATCTGCCAGCGTTTATATCTATTATATCCCTGCACTGTGGCGACCGCAGAAGCTGCCGCATTATGAAAGCGAAAGCTAGCCCTTTTGCACAATCGTTGTTTTTTGTGTGTTTTTTTTATGCAGTGCGTATGGTCTGTATCTGGCCGTCAACTGATGTTTGGAAATGTGCTGTAGCGTTGAACGGGGTTGAACTCCGTTGAAACCAAATTCATTGCGCCTTTCTGAAATGCGCGGCACTGTGTGCACGTTCAACTGGTTTCGTCTTATGCGGCGGCACACTCCACGGCTTCCTTGGCAGGTGGGATATCCACATTTATGTGCCCACCTCCCTTGCTTCATCATTACTCGACCTTGGGCGGGCAACTCACCCCTTCTCTAGCCCTTATGCACTATACTCGGACCAGTCTTCGTAGCCTCAGTCAGCATCGCATGCAGGTTACCACATCAGACCCATATTTTACGCACAAAACCCACCTCACCCGAAGTCAAGAAGTCGTCTTGAATAAGCTCATTGCCCATGCGGCTTACACGCCACGTATTATGGCCTGCTGGTGTCAGTATACAGAGGAAATGATTACGTGCCCCCACTGCACGACTCTAACGCGCAGCCGCATATCATGTTCTCCGTGATTGCCCTACTTTTTCTACTAGACGCTCCGAGATTGAACCCTACCGCCTGAACTACCATTACTTTCTAGAAACTGATACTAACATATAAATGATATTTGCCAACTAAGGCTCCATTAGTGGCATGGTCAGAGCAACATGACTTGAGTGACGACGTGTGCAAACAATGAAGATTCTATCTTCCCCCCTTTACCCCTATCCATGACCATTAGCCTTGCTACTCGCTAAAGGACGTTCAATCAATCAATCTTTGTGATGGAACACTCACACCTTTCTCTGCGTTGTCGCTTGCAAACATCCGCATCAGCAACAACAACATCAAGATGGAATAAAAGCTCTCCCGGGCACGACAAAAATATGAATGTCTGTCAAGCGGGGGCTAGCTGTCTCGGTGCTAATTCCTGCCCGAATGTGATGAGACAGCCTCCACATGTGCACTCAAAGTCGACGGCACGCGCTGTCGCTTTTTGAAAAGGAGGCGTTATGAAGTGCGATGCACAAAATCGTCGCACGTACTTGGCTCGTGTCCTCGTGTATTCTGGATACCACCTGACCAAGGTGGGTACTATTAACCTTGGGGAAAAGTTTCCCACAACTCAGACACGGTTAACTGCTGTACACGTTGTTCCCAACAGCGACAAGATCACAGAGAAAGGTGTAAGGCACAAGTCACTACATTTATTTATATTTAGGGAGTTTACTTGAACACGATATATATCACCCAGCTCCTACCGATAAGCAATTACCTATCTCGTGATTATTGTCTGATATTTGTCTACTGGTCCCGTAAAGACACTGCGTAAACTTATTATAAACTCAAAGTTTATAATAACTGGTCCTTGTGAGAAGTTCCTCTATCGTTACATTGGCCCTTACACAGTATTCCAGCAAACGTATCCGGTGAAATATGGCATTTTTCCCACGCACGCCATCTCAGATCCACGTCGCCGCTCCGAAGAGATCGTCCACGTCTCGCGCATGAAGCCTTATGCCCGTCGTCCCTCATCCCTGCAATCAGAGATCAGGGTGGCCGCTCTTTTTCCGGGGGATTTGTGTGAACGCAGTGCACGAATTTTAACCTCTTTATCTGTGTAGATCCATCATCATCATCTTCATCGCTCACCGCTGATTGGAGCGTTGCGCGCTGTGTGCCAGCTGAACCTTAAAGAACAGACATTCGTTCAAGTTCTACTTATAATATTACTAACCAATAATAATAAATAAATAAATCATTATTAAGAGTGTTTAATGCATTCCCAAATCCTTTTACCTCAGTCTAACACACTTCGACACGAAGGACAGGCTCACTAGTAATGCCATCAAGACTCGCACAATCGCCGCTAACGAACACCAAAAAACTATTGCAACACAGCAATGTCTAGCGGTGAAAACGGGGTTTGATGTGAAGAGTGCGTAAGAATTGCTTACCTCCGTTCTTTCAGTAGGCCCAGCAGCCGCGGCCACTGCATCGGCGGGACTAAACACGCGCATTTAACCGTCATTGTTGCGCTGCGTTCTGTTCTGCCCGAGTGCTTGAGCTCACAGTCACACATAGTTGTTGCACCAGAGCCGGGCAGTACCGCTACAAGCCTGATATTAGGGTCCATATTCTGAGTTTAAATCTATTTCAGAAGTGTTGTTTTCTCCACGATCTCAAGGTACATGATTAGCAGAAACACAAGATCTCAGTATAACTTCCGGGTACGGCATTTCCACCGAGTAGATGACTTGAGGTCAGGCAGAATCCGAAACTTCTGGAAACGACGTAAACTCGGAATACCGATCCTGACCTGCTTTTGTGAAAACTGGTATTTTATAAAATTTATTCATTCTTCGTATCTAAGAGATACAGACTCTGTAATGAACATGCACACAAGATCACGATTCTGGAAATGTTGCACAGTACGTAACAGTCATTGACGTTTTACAAGCTTCGCGTACTTAAAAAAATTCCTTTTGTAAATTCTGTTGTGCGTTGTTCTAGTCCTGAAAAAGGCTCTAGCATAGAGGGAGAACATATTCGATATTTCGAGAATTCACATAAACTCCTCCAACTCATTAAAATACCTGTGGTTACATCAGAGTTTAGTACACAAGGAAAACTGAATTTTTGCAAAATACTGAATCTATTCGGACGTAAAAACTTTCTCGCTGGAAAGAAGAAACTTACTGTTTGGCATACCCTTTAAACGCGTGGTATTCTGCGATCGGCACGCTACAGCAGTAGTTATCGACTCTATATCGCGATCTTTTCTCTGGTGGTATCATTTGTAGGGTTTAACAATGGAAAAGCGGTGCAGAGTGCGAGGAATTCCGAAGGAGAGGGCTCCGTATAATATTACCACTTGGGGTTCTTTGAAGCACTCGCACATTGCACTGGCGCCCTGCTTTTCCTTACCGTCGCAATGTGGTAACAGTGGCCCTGATTTTATCCGCCTTCTTCGGTTTCATCAGTCGAAAGCCGTATAACCACAGAGCGATGGCAGGAAAAAACAACCCTGAACACATATTTACCTATGAGAGAATGAGGTTATTTCTAGCTGCATGTCGCGCTAGACTTGCGGATTCCACCCCTAGCTGCTCTTACTTAGCGACAATTACATTTAAAATAGTATCCACAAATCGGGTGCATAAGCAAAATGACGCATAATAATTACCAGCTGCTCTGCTGCCCCCATCTTGAGTCGAGTTCCGAGTTTAAACTTTTTTTCTACAATTCCTATTTTGAGGCTCAAAACATATGCAAATAAACCACAGGTTGCATGTATTAATTAAAAATGTTACCAGAAAAGTGTTCAGGCAGTACAGATTGAGCTTCTTTATCAGCCTTTAAACAACAAATATTGGTAAAAAGAACTCCACATCAAGTTTTCCGAAGGCGCTCCATTTCCACCTGATTTAATTCTCCTTGCAGGCCTGGTTTCTTGCCTCTGTTCTCCCAAGCGTCGTCTTTAGAAAACCGGAGTAAAATGCTCTTTCGTAATATGTACACGTTAGCGTTGAGTAAACCCGAAATCGTATTTTTTATCGAATTTTTTTAAACTTCGATCAGCTTTTTCTCCGCACCTGATTTCGTAACTACCTACTTTCAAAAATGGCGAAGGGGAAATATTTGAAGGTGCGAAATGGCAACGGCAGTCAGAATGCCGCATTAGTGAGGGATCTTTTCATTACGCACGAAAAACAACGTCGGTGTGGAATGCAGAGCACGATAAAATTAAATAAAACCTAATGCTTTGCAAACCATTTTTAAGCTGTAGCTGCTGTAACGACAGAAGTGTGGCATAAGTATCTTTAATATATGCATTCGTGCTCATTCATGCTCAAGAATAAAAACATGTTAGTGTAAAAATTTAGATAACGAAAATGCAAATTTAAATTAAGTGTCTTCTTTGTCCTGACAAATAAGCACCACTTGGAGAATAAACTGAGCTCCACTGCTGAGACGAATGTGGAGCGAAAGCATTAGCTGCGGGTGGCCGAGCGTTCTTTCTCTCCTTATTCCTCTTCTCATTATTATTCTTCTTCATCTTCTTCGTCTTCTACGGTGCCACGCTGACGGCTTGAAAACCTAGCCCAGTGTAGCTTTCCCTTGAAAACGGCATGCACTAGTCTTCCCTATTCCATCCGAAGAGGCAATAGCCTACGTCTTCATAATCTTCTTGCCTTGTGGCGCATCATTCCATTGCAAATGTTTGCATCACGCATGAACTCCAAAAAAGTACGAGTCTTTAGCGAGACGTCCTTCATCATGGTGATGCATCAGAGCGTAAAGCCCAACCAATATTTAGGGCCTAGACTTCAGAGTGGTTAGACATCCGCTTCATACTGCGCATAGGTCAGACCTGTCGCTGATTTTCTTTTTTTTTCCTACACAAACAAATTACGGGGGCACCTAGGCTCCGCCTTTAAGGGTAAGGCGCGACAGTGTTTCCCACACACACGGATGAAGTTGCTTGCGTTTCATCGTCATCATCATCATAATCAGCCTGACTATACCCACTGCAGGGCGAAGGTCTCTCCCATATATCTCCACTTAACCCGGTCCTGTATCCACTTGACCCCTGCAAACTTCTTAACCTCATCCGCCGACCTAACGTTCTGCCGCCCCCTGCTACGCTTTCCGCCCCTTGGAATCCAATTTGTTACCATACGCGACCATCGGTTATCCTCTCTTCGCTCTACATGTCCTGCTCATGCCCATTTCTTTTTAATTTCCACTAGAATGTCGGTAACTTGAGTTATTTCTCTGACCCACTCTACACGCTTCCTATCTCTTAATGTTACCCCTACCATTTTTCGTTCCATAGTCCTCTGGGGTGTCCTCAACATAAGTAGAACTCTCTTAGCCTCCACGTTTCAGCCCCATAGGTGAGTATTGGTAAGATGGAACTGTTGTATACTTTCCTCTTGAGGGATACCGGTAAGCTGCTAGTCATAATCTGCGAGTGCTTGCCAAATGCGCTCCATCTCAAGCTTATTCTTTTTTTTATGGTCCGGATCTGCGGTTAGTACGTGTCCTAAGTAGACATATTCTCCTACTACTTCCAGTACTTCGCTACCTAATGTAAACTGCTGTTCCTTCCCGAGGCTGTTGAACATCCCCCGAGTCTTCTGCATATTGATTTTCAAGCCTACCTTTCTACTTTTCCTGTCTAGGTCATCAATCATTATTTGCAGTTCAGCCCCCGAGTTGCTTCGCAAGGCAATGTCATCAGCAAATCGCAGATTACTGAGGTATTCACCATCTACCCTTATCCCTAACTGCTGCCATTCCAAGTCTCTGAATACTTCCTCTAAGCAAGCTGTGGAGATTGTGTCTCCTTCCCTAACACCTTTCCTTATTAGTAATACTTAATTTTTGTGTTTACGTTTCCTCCGCAACTATTTCAACACAAAGATAATTAGCGTCAGCAAACATTGGCCTTCTATTCTTAACAGAGTAACACCTTTGAAAGCTTTTTTTTTACTTTTCTCAGTTACTGCCATTAATTAGATCATTCACATACTCTAAGTTTCTAAATAGCACCATCAAGAATGGTCTTTTCATTTAGAGCATTTTGACTCCTTTGAACCCCTCTTTCTTTAGTTCTTTTTTGTTTTCTTTCATTTATGTCATCAGATACTCGATTAATTACAATATTTTCGTAAAATAGTCATCACCTATCACACACCACTCAATCATTTATCACTAAAATCACAAATTTTTATGTTACGATTTTTCCTCACCGCCCCGATTAATTCTGACACATGGTGCCAACAAATGCGCCGACGGCTTCTGAACCAAAGGAGGTGTATAAGATATATTGATTAAAATTTAGAGAGCACGGTTGAATCTACACTGCCGAAATGCGAAAGCCTAAGCGTTGCTAGTGCAACGTTGCATCACATTTGCTATCGTTACCATTACCAACGAAACGTACGGTAATTATCATTGCTAATGTCACCAACGGCGGCGAAGTGCGTCCTTCTCTTGCTTCGCGGAAGGGACAAGGTGATGAAGTAGAAGTGAGACTGGTTTCTTGTTGCAGACTGCTGCTATGCCAGTTGAGACTGTTAAACTGTAAATACTTCGGGTTTCCACGTAACAAAATCATTATTACTAAATGTAGCGCCATCGTCATCGCTACCATCGTCCTGACTGTAGGCAAGGAGAATTATGATGTGCGTTATACGCACTCGGTGGTGGTGCAGTTGGTTAAAGCGCTAGGCTGAGGACCCAAATGATGGAGGCTAAATTCGCGGGGGCGCAGGATTTATTTATTTATTTGGAACTATCATTGTCATTGTAGCCAAGGAGAATGATGATGGGCGATTCACGATCCCGGTAGTGGGGCAGTTGGGTAAAGCACTGGGCAGGGATCCCAGGGATGGAGGCTCAATTTCCAGTTCAGATAGAATTTATAATTACAAATCAATGGCCAGTTAAGTTGCTACTACAATAACTAACAGAAATATATATTTATTATTGACTACCAAGTTATTGAGTTACATCCATGAGGTCATCCGTTTGACGAGAGAGACTTCTGCTGACTGCATTTTCGAAATTGCCGCCTTATCGGATGTGACGTCACATTAGCTATAGTGTGACAGAAGTGTAGACCGAATCGTAGCCTGCAATATGCGTCGTTAAAGACTTTCGCCATAAAAAAAAATACTTTCTTAAAAGAGACTCCTGATCTTCGGACCTTGGTTGCCATCGTGCAGTCCTGGCCAGATTGAAATTGAGCAGTCTTTTCAAGAACACTTGAAAACAATAATGAAGTTCATGACTTCTCTAGTACGTAGCGAAAATATAAGCTAGGGACATTTCAGTGTCCGTCTTATTAATTTTAATCACAACTGCCACTCTAACATCTGCTGATGGTTGCGAACAGTTTATGCTTCAAGGCTTCACGCAGTTCCGGTGCTTATTACGAACCGCTACAGGGGCGAGTGAGCATGTGGTGTGATTTTAGGTGTCATGTAAGCATGAGCCCAATTATCCCTTCCCATTTTTATATTTTTTTTTAGTTTTCTTCTTTGTCGGTCTACTTCGATTTCGCAGGTATCTTTCAAGGCGTCGCAACCACTGGAAAAAGCAGAACTTGGCATCCCAACCATTTTCTCTGATTATGGGGTCAACATTGAGTCTGTTCTTTAAGGTGAGTTGTATGCATTAAGGGATGGAAGAAAGTGGTAGCTCAACAAACAACATAAGAACGCATTACCGGCGTTTGTAATGAACGGTTATCAGCGGAAAGCGAGCAAGAGCGCAGGGCTAATACAAATGCCAGCTTTTAATGCAAAAGCACTCAACCGGATGTTAAGAGCCTCGCAAATCGTATAAAGTTCGTATGTGCACTTTGTGCTGGTGTCCAACCGTGAATTGAGGCAGGTAATGCGCTTTTCGTTACCTAAAATAGTCTAAAAACTTTTACGATCAGGTTCGTTAGTCTAGGTTTTAGGCTTTAACGTTTTAAAACTAATCAGTCTATGAGAGACGCTGTTGTGGAGGGGTTCAGAACTTCGGAAACCTTCTACGACCCCTATTCCACCGCGTCCGTGGCATGCGGGCATAATAGCAAAGATCTCTCAAATCAATTTTTTTTTTTTAGGTTACAGATACACGCTCCTTGCCTGCGCGTCCTTTTGTCTTTGGTACAGAATAAATATTTGCCGTGTTATGGTGGGAAAACTGAGGCCAGACACGAATTAACATCACTGGGGAATGTGTCTGCGGTTCCGTGCGAGTCCAGTGCACGGAACCACATGTTCATGATCGTGACGATTCTCGCAGGCATTTACCATTAATTATTAGCTCCAGGCGGATATACTTCGCTTCGAAATCGTGCGCACATGAAACAGTTAGTTTGGTTGACATTATTTTTTGTCATCCTTTCTGCGGTTAGATGTGAGGAGATGAGGTGAAAGCAAGGGACAATAGATAAAACGAGAGATTCACAGTAATTTCGACCAAAGGGGGATCGTTGACGTGCACTGACATTGCACAGCATAAGGCTGCCCCTCCGTTCCGTCTCCGTCAAAACGCAGCCACATGCGGCTTTGTTTCGATAAAGGCCATCTATGCTGTGATAACTGGCTTACATGAAAGGAAAGGCGCAATATCTATCACTCTTGGACCGTGGACACCTGACCCGCGCCGTAAAGAAGGGATGAAGGTGAGAGTGAACGCGGAAAAAGAGAAATTGGTGCCGCAGTGAAAGGTATTGGAGTAAACAGCTTGTCTAGCGATATTGTTTCTTTTTCCGGATTGTAAGCTGCAAAACCGGTCCTTAAATTTAGCTAAAAAAGTATCTGTTTCTTTGCTAACTGGCATTCAATGATGACGGAAGTAGTGCGTGAAAAGAAACCCATATAATGCCGAGAAAGAGATAGATCGGACATTAATGCTAGACGTTATCAAGGATAGCTTAAGTGTCTCCCATGAGCACTTGTAAAAAAAAAAAATCGCAGCCTACATTTTCCAACTGATAAAGGCAGTTGTTATCCTGGTGGAATGGGTTTTGAACTTTTGGTATTGTTTCTAAAAGATAAAGGTGAGGGGGTCAAGATTTTACGTTCTCTCTTTTTCTTACTTCTGTCTGAGAGACTGTCAAATTCAAACCTTCACCAAACTAATAGGCTGTTATTTCTTTCTCACAGTGCAGAATTCTTTTCGTTAGACACTGTTTAGTACATCGGACCGCCTGTCTCGTGCCGCCATCGCAAAAAAATGAAGAAAGGCAGCTTTTAAAGGTTACCAATGAATATTGCCAGCATTTTAAAAAGCGCATCTCATTGCAGGCATTTTGTGCACAGATCCGTCACTTTTTTAACGCCTAAAATACCAGCGTGAAGGTTTGTCGGCAAGCCAGTGTTTCATAACGGGATATTTTGGGATCTAAAGGTCCGACAGTACGAGGGGAACTTTCTATGCGAGGGGAACTTGCATAACCTTCGTACGTGTCACCTTACGCGTTCTGTAGCTGCGCTCAGAAAATGCAAATCTGAGGGAACAAATGTAAAGGGCTTAACCGATGTCAGCCATTTATTTCGCCTATTTCTTGAAAGCGCAACTTATTGAACGGAGAATCCACGAATATCATAGCAGAGTGTTTATGGTATTCTTAGAAAGCGCGAAATTTTCATAGGGGTCAAAGTGAAGCTTTAAAAACGCAATTGAGGTTTGCATATGGCTTTCACCGATTCATACAATGCTATAGTGGAAAACTAAATTATGCTACTCTGTTATACTAGCGTTTCTTGATGATAAATATGCAATTGTTTCTACAATAAAGCAGACAAGTTAGGTGACTGCGTAAAAGTGATATAAACGTGGTACCACCATTTTAGAAATTCTGCAACTACTCCGGGCGAGAACAGACTTGCTATAGGGAGTATTCGTGTGACTTAGTAGCGACGCCACCGCCCACACGGCGCCACATCGATTTTCGTCGGGCATCGGAAGCGTAGCGGAGCCATCCGCACGTGAATACGTGTCTCGCCGTATTTTTGTTGTCTGTGCGCGCTCACTAATCCGCTGCAGATGAGATGGAAGCTAGGAAACCTACCTGTATACCCTCATCAGCCTATTCGGAAAGTTTGTGCGACGCAAACAATGAGTAGTATGCTGCCAAACTCGAGGCATGCGGCGTGGATTTGTCTTCGCTCGACACTCCGTACTGAGCAACGGGCGTCGATCTGTGACCGCGGATCAACAAGTGCGACATTCACGACTACCTTGTTTTGAGGGCAAGTTTTGTTTCTCGTAAACATTTGAAACCCCAGAAGCCGCTGGAGGCCCATAATTACGTGCCATTGCCTGGGTGAAAGAGGCATCGTTGAAGAAAGCTGGCTAGGGCACTGTTTATCATTTCAACGCAGGCAAGCGTTCAGCTTTTTATTTATGATTCTGTTAATCTCTGCATTTCCTCGCTTTATTACTTGTGCTGTTCAATCATTCCCGAAGCCTTTCAACCCCTCCCGTGCAAGCATGGATTTTCACGGACAACGACGGGGAAGTCCTGGCGGCACATAGTGTGACATGGCACGCAATGGGGAGGCATGTCCGCATGTTGCAGCCCTGCACTTCTACACCGAACACAGCCAGCGGGTATGGACAGAACGCTCGTGCACAGACGGGGCAAACAAGTGGCTTCCATCACATGTCAGGAAGGTTGAAGCACGACCTATCGCAGAGATGATTTTCGCGTCGTCTAGAATGAAGAAGCGCCGATTAGATGGCGATGTTCCCACGAGATGTACCGCAAGCGACAGAACGGGAACGCCAGCTTCTCCTCCAAGCACAGAAGATTTAACCAAATTCTTCGACGACATGGCCGGATCTGGGCTGCGGACTGCTGTTATGCTGAGCACAGATAGCAAATACAGTCACCTTTAACTACCACCTGTCCTAGTGTGCACTGGGAGTGATCTTCGACTGCTTTACGATCGCAGTGCAGCAATATTAAGCTATGGTGCTGTTTTCAGATGTGCAACGAGATATCCAGCCACTTGACAATTAATGACGAAGCCATCAAGATCATCGATAGAAGGACGAGGAATCAGGCACTGAGTGTTATATTGTTAACTTTCAGTACTGGTCGGGTTGCTGCAGCTACGCTGTATGAAGTTTGCCACACTGAGCTAGAAGCACCTTCTCTTTCTCTTATGTAACGGATCTGCACTTCAGAGAAGCCAGCACTGCTTTTTCCAGTAGTTCAATATGGCAGACTGAACGACGAAGCAGAAGCTCTCGCAACCTACCTAAAAACGGTGCATCAGTTTCATGAGGGAATAGAATTTCAAAATTCTTGTCTTTTTGTCTGCGGAACATTTATTTGTGGTCGCCAACCCCAACTTGCTAGTAAGCTTCACTTGCTGCAGTGCAGGTGTCGTTGAAGTCAAGTGCCTATGGAAAGTGAAGGATGCCCACTTTAGAGACTTGCTCCAAAGCGAGAAGAGTTGTGTGATGGAACATGATGATGAGCTTGTGTTAAAGAAGGCCCAAATGTTTGTGTGCAAAGCAGACTACACTGACTTAGGTCTTTGGAACAAAACAGGAATCAACATTCAGAGAATCCCAAAGGACGACACCTTTATTTGCTCACAAGTTGAAAACGGTGAAAAATGTTTGAAGAAAGTTCTACTGCCAGAACTGGTAGCACATTGGTTTTCAAGTAACAAATAAAACATTGATGGGTCCCAACCAGCACGATCCACCAGTGAAAACATGTCAACAGAACCTTCAGCTGCCCTAATACATCTTGCAGTGGACAACACTTCTCAAGACGAGGTGGCATCTGGTGAGATGTACTGTGTCTGCATGTGACCAGAAAGGGTGAAGATGATTACCTTTGACAACTGTATCATTAAATGGTTTCAGTTGTGTGCGACTGAAGATGTCAAAATGCAAAAAAATAGTTTTGCTGGACTTGGTAGCTCTAAAATGTAGCAGACAATTGCTGCCAAGCATGAAAAAATAAGAAACCAATGTGACTGATGGGAGTAAGCAAAAACCTGCGCCTACAGGGAAGGAGTCGAGCCATCCTAATATTATAAAAACAAAGTGATTGTTGAGTGTACGCAAGACATCAGCTTACATAGGTGGAGGTGGCGCATCATGATCTCATAATATAAAAATGTAACGAACATCACTAGCGAACCATATCAGCACGCACAGTGAATTGTACACAATAAAAAAATAAACCTTTGATAGCTAAAGTAAATGAAAAACAGCAAAAGCACATCATTAGAAAGTCTTAATATAACGTTGGGCACAGCCTTCAGGCAGTGGATGCAGCCAACATCACAGCACTCACAAGTGTCTTGACAGATCCAAGGAATGCCACCTCGCATGGCTCTAAACTGAATCTCTCAGATCAAATCAACTTTATTCAGTTTTTTTTTTCGTAAACACGTCGACCCGCAATTCACCGAATTAAGTTTTCTCCTCCTCCGCTTAACAGCTCATCATAGCATAGGTAAAACTGAGAAGTTTTGCGAGCCAAATACAAAACCTCACAATTGACTTTGCCAGCCAGATGAAAAACTAAACTGACAGACATTTCATATGCATGTCACCATATTGAAATTTACCAAGCAAACTTCATGCTATGTATAGAAATTACATCCAGGTGGAAAATAAGCGGTCACCGTTGGCCCATGCGCAAACTATATATTTCAATCGAAACGGAATAGCAAGGCTCAATATTTACTTATTTAGCAACACTGTGGACGACTTCTGGAGCCCAAGCAGGAGTGCGAGAACAACCATGAACAAAAACGCAAATATAAAAGGCAAATACCGCAAACTAAATATTCATACTTTTCAAAGAGGCAATAAATTTCACATCATTCTTACGATCAACAGCATTCTCAGGCAAGGGTTAGTGCGACGTGTCATGAGGAGTGCTTTCGTAGTCATTCACACTGAAACAAGCATACAGCAAGGGGAATATTTGTCAATAATTCATGTTCAAAACTATGCGTACACATTCGAGTAAACAGCACACTGAAGCTTATGATATACAGCATCCTTACCTTTACAACTGTTACGTGCATTATAATGCTTAATTGTTTGAGCCTTGTTTTTATAGAGACACTTCCTGTAATTTCTATGTGTGTGTAAAGGCGTTCAGCATGAAACACCAAGCCTTGACGAATATTTAGTGAAGGATTCGGAATGACAAATGCAATAAAGGTGGTTTCACGATGCTCAACACAGAGGTTTGACACATGAGCATAAATTCCTCAGGTAGACATCAATCCACTAGCCGCACTCAGTTACACAAGTTTATTAGGACGCAGCAAACTAGCAATTTTGTTCATTGCACATTGGCCGCTGGAATTATTTCTAAGAAGTTCTACTGGAAGACTTTTTTAATATTGTCCTTTTTATCTTCATCATTCCAATCAAATGCTCAGCATTAGCGCGGACATTAGCTATTTCTCAGGTTCATTTAACCTCTGAACTCGAAATCTGCCTTTTCCTCTTTATATATGCATGGATTAATAGTTTTGCACAACACTTCCAGCAATGAGCCCCTGTCTGCTAAAGTGATGTCCCTTCTATCTAAAAAATTAAGCACTCCATTTTCCTCAGCGATCAGCTTGTCACTGGTACGCCCTACAAATGATTGGGAAATAAATGTAACCAATCCTTGTGGCGAGATTCTAAACAATAATTTACCAATATTGTTAATTATTTACCATTGAGACCACGTTTCTGCACGTGGCATTAGTGAGCTCGGTTTGTCAATATCTCAAAGCAGTCTAGGTTGACTTTGTTTCAGTAGTTTCTAATCTCACAGTAATCGGAATGGTCTTTCAGCAGGTTAAAAGGGAAATATAATGCCATCAATGTTGGTAGTCCTGTGTAAAAGGCAACTCATAAACACCCAGCCACACAGGATTAGTCGAGAGCTACCAACTTGCACACCATGCTTTGAAGAATGAGGCCTGCTTTTACGTCGCCAGAATAAGTTAACCAAAATGGCTTCACCAAGTTGCATAAATTTGTTAGTGAGCAGCATAACCTAGCAATTTTATTAATGACATATTGTCACGTAGTGGTGACGAGGTCGACGACACAGATGAAGGGGGTCGATGATTGCACTAAAGAAACTCTTTATTTGGGCTGACTTGCGCCCGCAAAAGAAATAAGCAACTCGGCGGCGGCGAAAGAAACAAACGTGCTCGTCGATCGTCGAACAAAGAATGCTCGCCACACTCGGCAACGCTCAATTTAAAGGCTGCACAGAACAATCTAGATAACGTCGCAAACAGCTACCAGCACGGGCTGGAACATTGTGGAAAGACACCCGAGTGGCCGGAACCTTCGAAACAGATCTCGGTGCATCTTGTGCTACAACAAAACTGATAAAGGTGTGACACGCGACATCGAGCATTAACAAACAAAGATTACGGAACCGATACGCGGTCCAGAATCAGAGTGATAAGCCTGTATGCCGGCGGCCGCCAAAAAACAACAAATACTGTTTTGAAGGTTTCGCGGCATTACTCCCCCCTTAAAAAAACATCGCCTCGATGTTTCAAAACAAAGCAACTTAAAAATAAATACTGCGAAGTTTAAACACCGCAGATTGTTTAACGTGCGTAATAAGGCTTCAGTCGTATAACATGTACAATTTCTGGGCGCGCGCGTCGCCGCTGTGATGCTGAAGTTCCGTCGGGAATGACTTCATAGTCCAGTGGCCGACGCGGCGAATGATTTTGTACGGCCCAAAGTATCGACGCAACAACTTTTCACTAAGTCCACGACGGCGAATTGGTGTCCAAACCCACACTTGGTCCCCTGGATTGTACTCTACGTGGCGTCGTCGTAAGTTGTATCGTCGGCTGTCGGTGCGCTGTTGGTCTTTAATACGCAGCCGTGCGAGTCGTCGAGCTTCCTCTGCACGCTGCAGGTAGGCGGCGACATCGAGGTTGTCCTCGTTGGTTACGTGCGGTAGCATTGCGTCGAGCGTCGTCGTGGGCTCCCTACCGTACACAAGCTTGAACGGGGTCGCTCTGGTCGTCTCCTGGATTGCCGTGTTATACGCGAAGATCACGTACGGCAAGATGACGTCCCAGGTCTTGTGTTCAGCGTCGACGTACATAGCGATCATGTCCGCGATCGTTTTGTTCAGGCGCTCCGTAAGGCCATTGGTCTGGGGATGGTACGCAGTTGTTCGTCGATGTCTTGTGTGACTGTATTCCAGGATGGCTTGCGTCAACTCTGCCGTAAACGCCGTTCCCCGGTCCGTGATGAGCACTTCTGGGGCACCGTGTCGCAAGAGAATTTGTTCGACAAAAAATTTGGCGACTTCTGCCGCGGTACCATTGGGCAGTGTTTTTGCTTCGGCGTAACAGGTAAGGTAGTCAGCGGCCACGATGATCCACTTGTTACCCAGAGACGAAGATGGAAAGGGGCCAAGGAGATCCATCCCAATTTGTTGAAAGGGCATGATTGGGGGCGGAATCGGGTTTAGTAGTCCTGCTGGTCTGATCGGCGGCGTCTTGCGTCGTTGGCACTCACGACACGTCTTCACGTAGTGGGCAACTTCGGCAGGCAGTCGCGGCCAGTAGTACTTCTCCTGGATTCGATGCAACGTGCGCGCAAATCCCAGGTGGCCTGTTGTGGGCTCATCGTGTAACGCCTGCAGAATCTCTTGCCGGAGGGTTTTGGGCACTACGAGAAGCTGCGCGGTCTTGTTGGGTGCGAAGTTCTTCACGAGGAGGTCATTGCTTAACGTGAAGGATGATAAATGTCGCCTGAACGCACCAGGAGGGGAAGCGGGCTTTCCTTCCAAGTAATCGGCTAGCGCTTTCAGCTCAGGGTCTGATCGCTGTTGTTCTGCGAAACTGCTGGCGCTTACCGGTCCCAAAAAGGCGTCGTCGTCATCGTCCTTCGGGGGAGCATCGACGGGAGCGCGGGATAAGCAGTCTGCGTCGGTATGCTTCCGGCCCGACTTATAGACTACAATCATGTCAAATTCCTGAAGTCGTAGGCTCCATCTGGCAAGGCGGCCGGAAGGATCTTTCAAATTAGCCAGCCAGCAGAGCGCGTGATGGTCGCTTACCACCTTGAATGGTCGGCCGTATAAGTATGGACGAAACTTAGAAGTGGCCCAGATGATTGCAAGGCACTCCTTCTTGGTCGTCGAGTAATTGACTTCGGCTTTTGGGAGGGATCTGCTAGCGTAGGCGATTACCTTCTCCTGTCCGGCACTATTCTGGACAAGAACGGCTCCTAGGCCCACACTGCTCGCGTCGGTGTGAATTTCGGTCTCGGCGTTTTCATCAAAGTGGCTAAGTACAGGAGGGCATTGCAGGCGGCGCGTAAGTTCGTCGAAGGCTTCTCCTTGAGGCGCTTCCCATTTAAAAGGTACGTCAGCCTTTGTAAGCTGCGTCAACGGTTCGGCGATCCGCGAAAAGTTTATCACAAATCCTCGATAATAAGCGCACAGCCCAAGGAATCGGCGCACAGCTTTCTTGTCGGCAGGCGGTGGGAATTGTGCGATTGCAGCTGTTTTCTCTGGGTCTGGGCGAATACCGTCCTTGCTAACGATGTGACCTAGGAACCGGAGTTCTTCGTAGGCGAAGTGACACTTCTCTGCTTTTAGTGTTAGTCCCGATGACTTGATGGCTTCCAACACTGTCTGTAGTCGTTTGAGGTGGTCTTCAAAGTTTGACGAGAAGACAACAACGTCGTCCAAATATACCAAACAAATTTGAATCTTCAAGCCTGCCAGGACTGTGTCCATTACTCGTTGAAACGTGGCTGGTGCGGAGCAGAGGGCAAATGGCATCACCTCGAACCCATCAAGGCCGTCCGGCGTGATGAATGCGGTCTTCTCACGATCTCTGTCGTCGACCTCAATTTGCCAATATCCGCTCTTCAGGTCCATCGATGAGAAGTACCTTGCTTTGCAGAGCCGGTCGAGAGTGTCGTAGATGCAGGGAAGCGGGTAGACATCCTTCTTCGTTATGCTATTCAAGCGGCGGTAATCAACGCAGAAGCGAAGTGTGCTGTCTTTCTTCTTGACCAAAACGACTGGTGCCGCCCAGGGGCTTTTCGAGGGCTGGATTACGTCATCACGCAGCATTTCCTCAACTTGATCGCGAATGGCCTGGCGTTCTCGCGGCGATACATGATAAGGGCTTTGGCGCAGAGGTCGGGCGTGTTCGTCCGTTATAATGCGGTGCTGGGCCAGTGGTGTTTGTCGTACCTTCGATGATGACGAGAAGCACTCTCCGTAGCTTCGAAGAAGACTGAGAATCTGGTCTTTCCTGTTGTGGGTCAATGCCGGGTTGATGTCAAATTTGGGCTGATGGAATTGGTCCGGTGCGTCTTCCAGCGTTTGGTCGTGGAGGGCGAATACATCTTTGAGGTCGGCTAATTCGTCGAGAAAAGCGATCGTCGTGCCCTTGTTGAGATGCCGGTATTCATCGGTGAAGTTTGTTACCAGCACCTATGCTTGACCTCTCCGGAATTTCGCGATGCCTCTTGCGATGCCGACACCTCGTTCTAAGAGCAATTGGATATTTCCTTCGACGATGCCTTCAGCGGTTTCGATGTTTGAGCTACCTACGCTGACTGCGATGCTTGATCGGGGTGGAATGGTCAATTCTTCATCGAGGACGTTTAGAGGGATGTGTTGCATCGACGTCATCGTAGCAAGAATGGCTTTGTCTGCAGAGAGCTTGATGAGCTTGGATCGCAGGTCGATGATAGCCCTATGTTCATTTACGAAGTCCATGCCTAAAATCACGTCGCGGAAACATGGCTGCAAGACCACAAAGCTGGTGGGATAAGTACGCCCATTTACGTTTATTCTTGTATTACATCGTCCCGATGGAGTAATCAGGTTGCCACCTGCGGTGCGAATCAGCGGGCCATCCCAAGCGGTTGTAACTTTCCTGAGATGAGAGGCTAACGGCCCACTGATGACTGAGTAGTCAGCTCCGGTATCTACAAGGGCAGTGACTCTGCGGCCGTCGATATCAACTTCAAGGTCACTTGTCCGCGTCCTCGCATTTCACGTGGGCCTTAGTGTCCGATCTCGGCTCCGTCGTTTCTTCAGGTCATGGCCGGGGCATACCGTTGTCACTTCGCTGGGCGGCGGTGTCTGCTTGCACTCTGGTCGTGTTGTCGTCGATGTCATCGTGTGGAGCGGTGATGAAATGGTTGCGTCGTCGTTAGTGGTCGTCGGCGGCGGAGGATCTTCGTTTTTTCGCCGGTGAGCAACCTCAACTCCAAAGGTTGCTGCCTTTAGTTTCCCCTACGGAGGCTAGGAGACCGTCCTTGTACGTAACCGCGGCCCGGCGACGCAAATCGGGCATTGTACGGTGATGGGGAGCGTGACAGACGCCTTGGCGACGAGTGCTCTCCGCTGCTCAGGAAGTCGTTGATTTCCTGTGGTCGCTCGCCAGGACGGGGTCGTGGGGCGTCGACAGCGAAACCACGGAGGCCGATGCGCTTGTAGGGGCAGTGACGGAGGATGTGGCCGGCCTCACCGCAGTGGAAACATAATGGCCGGTTGTTTGCCGTCCTCCGGGCGTCGCACTTCCTGGGGTTTGGGGGTCGTTGGTAGGCTTGGCGGGCGGGGGCCAAGGGGCGGTTTTCAGGAACAGGACGGTAGCGGCGAGGGCTCGGAAAGTCATCACGTCGGGGCGCAGGGCGACGTAATGCACCAGCGTAGTTCATTGCCCTCTTGTGCTGGAACAGTCGCAGCCGTCGCTTGAGGAACGCCCAGCGCCTGCTGGACTTCTTCACGGACGACGTCCCCGAGCGTCGCCACCTGGGGTTGTTGCGATGATGGCAGCATTCGGCGGAGCTCCTCTCGCACGATCTCCCGGATGAGGTCCCGAAGGTTCTCTCCGCTTGCAGATGCGCTGGGGTAGTGGCATGAGTAGTCACGTTGAAGTGGTCGCTCGTAGTGGCGCATCCGGGTGTCCAACGTCTTCTCGATGGTCGATGCTTCACTTTCAAATTCTTCCACAGTTTTCGGCGGGTTCCGGACAAGCCCCACAAAAAGCGACTCTTTAACTCCTCGCATTAGGAATTTCACTCTCTCACTTTCGGTCATGTTAGGGTCGGCGCGGCGAAACAGGCGTTTCATCTCCTCTACGTAGACCAGGACGGGCTCGTTTGGTAGTTGAATTCTTGATTGGAGGAGGGCCTGAGCTCTTTCTTTTCGAACAGAACTTGTAAAAGCCATCAAGAACTGTGCTTTGAATATTTCCCAATCTTTGAAAGTAGTCTCGTGATTTTCAAACCAAACTCGGGCATGTCCTTCAAGAACAAAATAGACCTGCCTGAGTTTCGCAGCGTCGTTCCAGCCATTGAATTCTGCCACACGGTCAAAAAGGTCCATCCAGTCTCCAGCATCTTCATCCGGTCGTCCATGGAAGCAGGGGGGCTCACGGGGTTGGACGAAAACAACCGGTGCTGTAGGCTGGGCCATTCTCAGCGTCGATGCCTTCCGAGATCGAATGGGGTCAGGCAGCAAACCGTGTTCGGGTTGTAGGCCTTGAAGTCGGCGGCTGGCGGTGACCTGTAGGCTGGTCTTCCAGGGCGACAGGAACACGGCTTGGGTCTTCGCTTGAAGAATCAAAGGCAGCACCTCCACCAGATGTCACGTAGTGGTGACGAGGTCGACGACACAGATGAAGGGGGTCGATGATTGCACTAAAGAAACTCTTTATTTGGGCTGACTTGCGCCCGCAAAAGAAGTAAGCAACTCGGCGGCGGCGAAAGAAACAAACGTGCTCGTCGATTGTCGAACAAAGAATGCTCGTCACACTCGGCAACGCTCAATTTAAAGGCTGCACAGAACAATCTAGATAACGTCGCAAACAGCTACCAGCACGGGCTGGAACATTGTGGAAAGACAGCCGAGTGGCCGGAACCTTCAAGACAGATCTCGGTGCATCTTGTACTACAACAAAACTGATAAAGCTGTGACACGCGACATCGAGCATTAACAAACAAAGATTACGGAACCGATACGCGGTCCAGAATCAGAGTGATAAGCCTGTATGCCGGCGGCCGCCAAAAAACAACAAATACTGTTTTGAAGGTTTCGCGGCAATATTCATTGATAGCATTCTTTCTCAAAACATCGACCGGAAGGCATGCATCAATAGTGTGCGCTTATTCTTTACCCTCCCAATGACGCGCTCCACATGAATGCGAACCTTAACTATTTCACGTGTCTGCTCAACCTCAGAACTGGAAAGCTGTTTTCGTCCTTTTATGAACGCAGGCACTGTCAATTTGTGCAACACATGCTAACGCTTTCAACGATAAGAAAACCTCGGTCTGGTAAGACTATATCTCCTCGGTCCAGCAGATAAAGGACACCACTGTCCTTTGTGATCTGCTTATCGCTGGCATGCCTACCAGATGCTTCCGAAATGCATGTGAACATTCGTTGTGGGGAGATCCCCAACATTACTTTTATGGTATTGTGGTGTTTTGTAGTGAGACCCTATATCTGCAAGTGGTAGTAGTGAGATTGACATGACGATGAATACTTCAAAATAGCCAAAAATGACTCTGACATTCAACTCAAAGTTTTTAAGAAAGGCAGCTGGCATTATTTCCATTATATCTTCCTTCTTGGAGACTCGTGCAAATGACAAGGTGATTACTGCAAAGTTCCAGCCATTGGTCACAAATCCGAGAAGCAGTGGGCTGGGAAGCACCAAAAGGGCATGACAAGTACTACATTTCGGCTCCCAGCTTCATCCTCATGAGGAATATAACCAGGTCTCCTCAAACTTTGTCAACACATTTTTCGCAGAGTGAGCAGCCTGGCCCTTCAGCAAGTTAAAGAAAAAAAAATAAAATGCCGTAAATGATGGCAAGCCGGTGTAGAACGCGATCCTTTCGTACTTTCGTAATCAGCACGAACGGCCTCTTCGGTGAACTTTGCTGCCGCCAGGCTCTCTTTGGCTGGCTCAGATCTCCACGAAGATTTGCCACTTCTTCCAGTTGCTGAATATGCAGTGCTGTGAGGTCATTCTGGCTGGATGTACCTTGAATAACGGATTGACAGAAACGCCTTTATTCACAATGAAAAATAAGCAAGACTAAATTCGGGAATGTTTGCGTTCACACGAGCATACTGTGTCAATAATGCCAGCGAACTATTTTCTCGACTCTGAGTGTGCAACAAACACTTAACTACATACACACTGCCGTTAATCTCCACAATATCTCAACGTGAATATTATGCTCTATTTATGGAGCCCTTAATAAAGGTCATCTGATCCACATGAACTGGTGCAGAACTGACAAATGTTTTAGTGAAATACATTTTGCAATTTAATGGCACATAGCTCTCACTCCACTCTGCACTAGACAAGTGATTCCTGACCTCTGTTAAACGAGATGGCTGCTGTAAATATATGAATTTATTTTGAAATGCTACTTACCTTTTTCCGAAACTGTTTGATCGCAGAGTCCGCATCTACCCAACATGAAATGTCCACGGGTGCTTCAGCTGACATCTCGGCTTCAACTGTGCTCGTAAACAGCCGAAAAAATGAAGGTGTCACCTCGGTTCATGAAATGGTGCAGCCAAACACAGAAGTAATTCTCACCCGCAGTGCCCGCGTGTTAGCGTCTCACGCGTCGTGGTTTCAGATGCTTGAAACGGTAGTCGTGCCAGCCTTGGATGCATATCCTAAGTACAGCGAGGGAGCTCAGTCTGAGTTGCACTCGTCGAATTGACTGGAAGGCGTGCCTGCGTCGTACTAGCGAAGGCACATTTTATTTCCAAAACAATCACCTAGACGGAGTAGCCATTGATTCGGTGATTGTTGCAATGTCAATCAGCGCCCACAATCAGATTTTTTTTATGCGCTTCGTACTAGGGCGCAGAACTATCACCAATGTGATTGAGGCCCCCGGAATGTTAGTAAGCCTTTGTGAAATGCCGCATGCACTTTCTACAACCTTTGTGCTCTTTATATCTCTTAATTAAACATCACAAATTGAGCTAGTGCGCTTACTTGACAAGAAGTGCCTTTGCACACACGCGGTGCTTGTCGGGGGTGCACTGATATTTTGCCCGTTTATCCTCGCCAACCATTCAAGGGGCCGGTTTTCCGTTAGCAGCTTCGTGCGGTCGCACTCATTTAGCTGAATCCTCAGTATCTGGAAGAAACCATGGCCATTCGTGTTGCTTTTCAGATTTTGCTCCTTCGTCTGTCTCCTGCTACTGCAGCCGACAATAACGCAGTGTATCATAGCTGGCGGCGAAGTGCAGAACGGCACCGCAGCAACTGACAGCTTCGCCCGCTCCACTTGGCTCGAACTGCGTATTGCCCCACGATGCATTGCATTCGACGCGTCAGTAAATACTTGCTATTTCACTCGGCTAAAACGTATTTCACTGCACGCTATGTTTCATTTTTTTTCTGCACGTTGTAATGCATTTCTTGCGTAGTATTTCGGAATTGTCTTGTAGTGATTTTCTGGGCCCTTTCAAGGCGTGATTTGAAGCTTTTAGGCCAGAAACATCTCAAAGTTATCAGTTAAAATTAAGTATTGACTTGAATGTTCACGTACAGTGGTATTTAGGCAGCCATGGTCGATAGGTGTAGAATTGACTTCGGCTTATTAGTCAGGTTTTTTTACAATGTTTTCTTAAAACTGGGCTCCACGTGGTTGATATTCTGATGAGCAAGCCGGTTCTATGACGCTGCGTCACTGCAAATAAAGACGTGGAATTTGCGACAACAGAAATTGTGTTTCACGCGGCAAGAAAGTGTACTCTGCGTCAGAAAATAACCTATAATATGCTGAAGAAGCAGGATCGTTGAAAGATCATTATAATATATTCCCGCTGCAATGCCAGCCCAGAACCAGCTCTATTTCATCAATCGCTTTGTAAAGTCATCTACAATTTATACTAAGGAAGAATGCTTTTATCATTGTCTTTTTATTGACAATCACAATCCAAATTCCAGACCCGCGCCAGTAAAACAGGACAAATCGAGCAATTCGACGGTGCTGAACATGAATAACAAGAGTTAGTTGACCTCGGTTATGACGAAGTTTCGTGCACCTTGGTTAAAGTCGAGTCCACATGTTCGTTAAAGTGAAGACACGCAGTATGGAGGCATCTGTTGTAGATTCGCGCTGAAATCAGCAAGCAGAGGGACGACGAGGAAGAAGAGGTTTGAGGGATTGGGAGTTCAAGATATAGACTGACCGCCATGTTGGTATATCGACAAACGTAAGGACAGCCGGGTGTTAAACGTAGCTGGAGGCGTATGGTGTGAGCCCTTCTTCGACAATATTGTTGGTGCCAAAACCCGGGAAGGTAACGTGAGCTCCTCCTCCGATCCTTCCTGAAGGTTGCAAGAAAAACGACCTAGACCTCCAGGAAGATACGAGGAGCTCCGCCATCGAACTCCACCCGACAGAAAAAACAGGGCTTCAGAGATACGCCATGGAGTGCATAGAAAGGATATTCAACGAGCTTTTCTGACCCGGCAGTTTCATCAGCGAAGAGCACTTTTGAATTCGAACGCAGAAAATATAAGCGTCTTGAATGTTTGGGAGCCAGGATTTAAAAAATTCCTATGCAAAATCTACTACCCCATTCGAGCGTAAATAACGTTCACAAAGTAGCAAAATATCGTCTACGTAATCTGATAAGTGATTCAACATCGGCAGTTGCCTAGATTTTCCGAAATCGAGAAAAAACTGCTCTCGGAGGCGTGCACAATTTTCGCAGAAGAGAATCAAAAAGCTATTTTGACATGGTGCGTCATCTGTCGGGCAGCGAAGCAAGCACACCAACGGCCGGGATGGAGCTTGTCTCACTGCTCGACAGATGACGTATCATGTCAAAATAGCTTTTTGACTCTCATCTGAGAAAATTGTGCACCCCACCGAGAGCAGTTTTTTCTCGATTTCGGAAAATCTAGGCAAGTGTCGATGTTGAATCACTTATCAGATAACTTAGACTATATTTTGCTACTTTGTAAATGTTATTTCAGCTCGAATGGGGTAGTAGATTTTGCATAGGAATTTTTTAAATCCTAGCCCCCAAATATTCAAGACCCTGTACTTGCGCTAAAGCTTATCCAAGCGAGACTAAAAGCATGTAACAACTGCTTGCGCATGCTGAACGAGAAGCTGCAGACTTTTAAAGGCGACGTTTGTGCAGAATAAGACGCAGCAGCTGCATTTGAGCATGAGAAAACTGCTGCGCAGATCATGACGCTTCTCTGTGACCACATCGAGAACGTTCATGCGCGTGAGGGTGCGGCCAAGAGCCATTTTTCTACGAAGACAGCAGTTTTACCGAATATTTTCCCCGAATCACCTTTCGATTTAACCATTGTTTCGGCCACTCAGCTCAAAGAAAAAGAAGTACAAAGTTCCACCGCGGTCACATCGATGCCTGACTTCGATTTTCCCGCGTCTGCTCCAAAGGCATTATTTGAGGAACTTGATTACACTAAGACATCGTTCAGATTCATAGATAATAGTGACCTAAGAGTGGCTGAAGTACTGTGGACTACACCTTTGGTAGAAGCGCATCGCAATAAAGGGCCAATCCGCGTAGAGTTCTTCAAGAGTAATGAAAACATCGAGTCAATTACACGCATCGAAAGGCGCACAGAGGATTCTGGTCAGTTTACAAGCAAGATAGTTTTCGAGCCGCCAAAGAAAGGAGGCTGCGAACAAGCGCCTGACGACATACCTATGGGGCGATCATTCAATGGAATTGACTTTATCGGCTTGGAATGTTACAAGACTTTCAACGTGAAGCTCATAGGTTGTAATGAGGATGACTTAAATCATGGCCCGCAGAAACCGTCAATATAGGATGATGAAAGTGCATTCAGTGGCTGTACACAAGACATGAAAGGCAGCACACAGCATAAATACTAAGCGTCCCTCGAAGAGCTCATGACTGCAACTTCTAGGGAGTACTTGGGAGGGGAAGACCCGCAGCAATAATTCTAGCTTGGACGACGACGTCAGTAGACCCTGCGAAAGGCGCAAAGCTAGAAAACGATGAGCTAATTTCTTGTCTCATTAAACAAACACGAGCAGTGCATACTGTAATGCAGCAAGCAATAATTCGCTCCCACAGACGTTGAGAGAAGAAAGCTGCCCATCGAGAATTTTGGAAAAATGCCGCTCACTGTTTCACAGACATAGGAAGAGAAAAAGGCCAGTGACGGGAAAAGAGCACGGTGGAAACCGAGGAATGCGTCAAGTGTTATGCTGTGTAGTGCCAGTGTGTGTGCGTGAGTTTTTCAGTGTTGACATCAAGGATGCGTGTGTAGGACTTTCAGTTGTGCAATGAAATCACCATGCTATGAAGGTAAATAAGATAAATTCCGATTATGTTTAAAGTGAAGTGGAACGGAGCCAGAAAAATATCTTGTTTGAAAAAATTGCATTTTTTGTTCACAAGCTGAGCATGGAAATCCATGACAGGGAGGGAGGCTCCAACAGCAGACATCCAAGTTCTGCGCATTTTCCCTTGTACCGCCAACTTTTCCACCTTGGCGCCATAGAGCTCTGCCTGAGGGTCACCAGTAAGAGTGTGAGCGAGCTAGAGCTTTATAGAGTGTGCCTAAAGCCAGATGCCCAGCAGAAACGGATGAAAAATCAGTACTGTGGGCATTGAGATTGTCAATGTTCCAGAAAATGCGGAGCAGCTGATGGACCTTTTCACTCAAAGTAGGACGTCGCCTGGACGCAAGCAAGTGGTGTCAAGTTGTGATACCAGGAGGGGTGGTGCTCTGTTCACGGTTAACAGAACTTGAACCCCTGAAAGTCTTTGCAGGGTTCCA
The DNA here is from genome assembly GCA_023969395.1 of Amblyomma maculatum. Taxonomy (NCBI): domain Eukaryota; kingdom Metazoa; phylum Arthropoda; class Arachnida; order Ixodida; family Ixodidae; genus Amblyomma; species Amblyomma maculatum. The sequence continues at coordinate 112,166 of JAJIZL010014133.1, read as the reverse complement.
AAAGCAATGGTTGCCACAGGCTGCCGAAACCTACTCAGATGGTGGCACATTACACACTCCTACGCGAACGAAGTGATTGATGTTGAGTTGTGTACTGTAGTCACTCAGCCGACGAATGAGTGCAGTATGTTGTAGGGCGTTTAGCAGAAGAATGCTCAAAAGAACTTGGACAGAATGTAGGCTATGGTGTGATTCCAGTCTGTGCTGCACGGCCCTTATAAATCCATCTTGTTCGGCAGTGGTGGTGCTCTTCTAGATAACCTCTCACCTCAGGGCGCGGAGCGTGCTGCAGATTCGTTCTGAAATCAGCAAGCAGAAGAACGAGAAGGAAAAAGTGGTTTGAGGGACTGGGAGTGCGAGATGGAGACTGATCGCCATGTTGCTACATCGACAAACGTAAGGACAGCCGGGTATTAAACGTAGCTGGAAGCTACCTGGTGTTAGGCCTTCATCTACATTAGCATCCTAATTATAACTGAGGTTACAAGTTCGTTATATATGAGAGCTTTATTAATTTATAAACGAGGTTGGGTCTTCGGAGTACCCCAGATGACTTGGTATGCACCTATCGCCTTTATAACTGACCTGGCAGTCTGGTTATACTGTAGGTTTCCCGCCTGAAAGGGACTCAGGGTACAGAGCATCACGTAATCGAGGACACTGGAAATTTCGAGCAGTTGAGGTTCTTTGACCTGCAATGACACTGAATATTAGACGAGCACTTTGCTTTTCGCGTCCGTCAAAAACCGCGTGCTACAATCGATAAGGAACTTCCATACCTGGGCTCAGAATTCAAGCACGGAAACCGCTGAGCCACCATCGCGGAGTTTCACAGCTTCAGGAATTTTGCAGTTCGTTTCGAGCGCATTACTCGGGAAGAGTGGAGTGAGACGCGGGCTGATGTATATGATCAAACTAATTTCGACAGGCTGCCTTTTATACTGGGACCCTTTATTTCGTAACTAAAATTTGTTCTTGTATACGCACTTCTTGCATTGCATACTAATTCTTGTATCAATAGTAGAAATGCGGGTTCCGCACTATTGCAGGGTCCCAATTCTTCTACGTTCCTCACTAGCGACCACTTCAAAAATGCTACATCCACTGGATGTTTTTCAAAAACAAGTGCGGAGGCGGTTCCCGTCACTCAGTGAATTAGTGAATTAGCTCAACATTTCGCCACATTGCGTAATGCAACTGCAGCTAAAAAAATCATTAAAAAATCGCATGATTGATAATGAGCACGTTAGCCTAGCCCCTTTCATGGTCTGTCTGTTCTTTTATTGTGTAGAATTTTGAACGTTGTTCAAAGGGCCATTATTCTACAATATTTGGCGAATAAGTCATAATTATTGACAGGTTAAGCAAAACTAAAACGCTTTGAAGAATAGCCTGTTCTCATCCAAAATAGTTGAGTAAACCGGAATAAAAGCTACCTAAAGGAGCAAAAGACTTGTAAAAGTGAAAAGGCGTCAGTAGTATTGAAAGCAGAGGATTTTCTGTTAAGAGAATATGAAAGGTGCGTCAAGGGTCTCAAAAATACAATTGATATGCTCAGTGCTATCGTACGGTCACGCCGTTCTCGCCAAACACACATAATAAAAGCTATATTAGTGCTATATTTTCTGCCCATATAATTTAGACTTCATAGCTAAGGACGGAATTCCAATTTAACTGCAACACCCGCTATCTAGACGTTTCGGGAGGACGCGATCATGAACATAATTTCTTCCCAGTTTTGAGTTACAAAAATGTGCTGACGAGCTACTTCAACCAATTAGGTTTTATTTTGAGAAGTTCTGATTTGCTATGAGTGACCCTTTTAAAAAATAAAAAAGTTATTTCCTGCTGCTATTTTCGATAAAAAAGAACATGCTTCACTAATGTGCTGTGGGCTACTTTCCAGCTACCGTAATCAAGCACTGTTTCTTAGTTTATAAATAATGAGGTAGATATTGTTTTACTTACATTCTTCTCCCTGTGATCATTCATTCTTCCTTTATTACTACATAGTTTATTTTAATAGACCTTGTGGGATTCGGGCTTGCCGCGGCTGCCCTTTGAGCGGCCGCCGCCGTGCCATGTTGTTCTCCTCGTTCCCTTCCTCCCGCCTGAGGCGGCTGAGAGAGGCTCAGACGACTTGTTACTGTCGGGCCACAGCTCCGCCCTGGCGTCCCAGTGGCTGTTCCCATTGGCGCCTTTTGGCGGGAACACGGCACCGCTTCGACGGCCGCGCTCGCGCGACCCTCCGAGCGGGGCCCAAGGGAGACTCCTCCGAGACATCGCAAGGTGCGTACGCAACTGTTCTTGTCTGCCGGCCTTTGTCAGCGCAGACCAGTGTGTACTCGAGTTCGTCTGCTCCGGGTCGTACCTGAGAGCGCAACTCGAGCCTGTCGATCGTGATCCAACGATCCGCGACAGGCGTACCTTGCGGTGTTAGCCCACTTTCTCTCAAAGGAACCCTTTTGTCACTGCGAGAAAGAGAGACCACAGCACGTCCTTGCGTGCTTGCGGCGCGCACTCAGTGTCCCTTCGTGCGCGCAGGGGAGCCTTGCTCCTCGCGCGCTCCCGGGACACGGTGACTTAGTGTGTGTGTGTGTGTGTGTGTGTGTGTGTGTGTGTGTGTGTGTGT
>JAJIZL010014133.1:62405-99624 GCA_023969395.1 Amblyomma maculatum | reverse complement strand
GTTAATGTTTCTACCACCACCATCATTTCATTCAGCCTTTTCCTTCACGCTGCATCCGAGTGCTCTCCCAGCACCGAGTGTAATTTTTTCTTAGGGAGGTATTTTTCCGAAAATTCCCATTTTTGTTTGCTACTGCGATTATAAGTTGTCCCCCTTAATTGAAACTTCACAAGTGTCCACATGACTCCCCTTTCATCGCTAAATGTTATTTCTTGTCAACAACGTTTTAACTATGATAAGTAAGTTGTGATCCGTATCAATGTGTTATTAAAACTGTTTCTCTCAATTTTCAACTTAGATAAGGGCAAGTTAGAAACACGGCAACCACAATATTGCAGTTATCAGATGTCGGCGGTACACATATTCTAAATTGTTCGGAGAATGCCTTCGGAATTTTCTTCATAATTGCAATATTTGCGGATATAAGTTGTAGCCATGGCCTACAAGGCTTCGTCCCCAGACGAAGACAAGTCCACTTGTCAAAACGTTGGCTCATCTGCGACCCGAGGCGTACCCTATTTACCCTTGTTCGGTTCTTCTTTTTTATAACCTACAAGGCTAACTTATTGATGCGCCTTTTATTGCCATTGATGTCGATTGGTACATGCCATGAACGCAATCAGTTTCCGTCGCTCGAAATGCTTGTAGCGCCTGAAAATTGCACTCATAAATGTTTCTTCAAAGTTTCTGACATAAGGACTAATTGATTACGCAGATGAATACCTTGATTGAAGAGTGCGCCCAGGTGACAATCCGGTACCTCAAGAAAGCGGCATCAAATGAAGAAGACATTGATGTAAAACAGTAAGCATCCTTTTATATTTTGAGATAAATTCTGATGCTGGCAATTGAAGTTTACAACATATAAATATATCTTTTTACAGTTAAACAATGCCTGGACTATTTAACATCAATGCACTGAAAAATGGGCCGGAATTTTCAATCTTCGCCGCGTCGGGCGCGCAAAGAATGATTATCGCCAACATCTCGGCCCTCACACCTCACCGTTAATAACGTTAAAAACAGGAGGCTTTGTTATAAACTTCAGTGAAAGCGCACTGCGCTGCCATCGAGCGGCAATGGTATTACTCCCTTTCGGCTGCCATTTGGGAATGATATGGAAGGTTATAACGATCAGAAAACTATATTTGATTACTAATCAACCTTGAATACCACGGTCTGGAACTTTGAATGTCAAGACGTTATACGTCTTTGCGCGCTTTCATATGCACAGACCAACTCGATTACCGACACCAAAGATCAAGCGAACAGGCCACATGTGTTGTTTTTTTTTTTAATGTCACAACCAATCTCATTTTCCTTTTCAGAGCATGAAGCCAATTCAAAAAGTGAAAAACATTTTGAAGCTCAGAAGAGTATTTACCAGCCAATCGGGCAAAGTAAGAAGGTATAGCTTAACAGAGCGTGGCTGTTGGTGAGACATCTTGAATATAGAACCGCAGAAAAGGCGGGGAGGAGATAAAGACACAGCAACACGAGAAAGATGCCTGGGTTACATTAATGAATTAGACCAAGCTCTTCATATCGCCTTCATACAGGCCATGTTTAAACTGTTTGCTGCTACATCCTAAATGAGTAATGACACTAAATTTTTATACGCATTCTTGTATTCTTTTTTTCTTTGGAACAGGGCTCATGATAGTCAGGCACTTGATCCATGATACGGACTTCAGCTACACCAGCTAAGGAGTTACAATACTTTTTTTTTTTTTGGGGGGGGGGGGGAGCAGTTTTGGTTTCAGCCGGCAAGTGACGGTTTTGATATCACAGATGCGTTTTGATAACGTGCAACATGAAAAAAACCTGCGATATAACCGCTGCTTTTACGTTTCTTAATTTTCTAACTTGTGGCTAAACTTTCATAACAAATGGTGGGAGCTTATATAAAAAGAAAAGCGGTGACCCTGCAAGTGTTTTTCACGCCTTAAGTGACCTTTGCGCCTCAGTCACTTCGCAGCCTTCGCTCGCCATTTGAAACCGATAACGGAACAGCGTGAAAGAACATTTGATATACAACTTATTTGCCGCTTTCTCACACATTCTACGTCGTTATTCCTATTTTGTAATATACTGCGCATGATTCCACAGACATAACATACACCGAAACGTCTTTATTTAGTCTTGCAAGTTTTATTTCGTTTGGACTCTTGGAAAGCATGAGTAAGACAGGCGTAAGGTCAAAAATAGAAGCCAACAGCGGCCCATCGTGGGCTCTCTGCAAAGTTCCATACACCAGGCGTGCGCACAATAGCCGTACTGTGGATGAGCATTTCTTGGAAGAGCTCTTACCTAGAGCATTTCTTCGCGCACTTAGGTCTCTTTGCCGGCTCGGCGAGATTTTTTTTCTACGAGTGCTTCAACATTACACTTCCAAGGAAACTGTTTTTGTTAGTCCTGTAGAGCGTAGACATTGAAGTTATCGGCTAAAAGGCAGTATTTAGAATTTTTTATTCACAAATGGTTTCAAATGTGCTAAAATGTAATAAATAAATTATAAGAAGAATTTTTCAGAAGTCGCTTGATGCATCTTTACTCCCTTCGACCTGGAAAACTGGGATGGTGGTTCAATTGCATAAACCTGACGATAAAACTATTACTGCGAACTACCGACCCATTTCTCTGGCAAGCACTTGCTGCAAGCTTTTAGAACGGGGCGCCGTTTCGAATTTGGTTAATTTCCTGGAATTAATTTTGTTTATCACCTCCTTCAGTATGTATTTCGAAAATAACAATCATGTGAATCGCAGCTACTACCCCTCACAAGTTGACGTCATATACCTCGATTTCAGCAAGGCTTTCGATAAGGTTCCGCATAATACACTACTTCTGAAGCTTAATACAACTGGAGTGCCTGCACCACTCAACTGGATTTCTGCTTACTTAAAACAGAGAACACAGTATGTGGAGATTGACGGATTCTGTTCCCCCACTTGATGTTAACTCCGGTGTTCCGCAAGGGAGTGTGTTGGGTCCTTTATTGTTTTTGATTTATATAAATGATTTGGTGTCTTTTATGGATGAAAATGTTAAAATTAATCTTTTTGCTGATGATTGTATGCTATTTAAAGAAATTCGCTCCGGTTCACATCAAACCCTGCTTAATACAGCTTTAAATGATGTTGCGTGTTGGTGTAACCAATGGGGAATGTCACTGAACCTAGAGAAAACTTTATTTATGCGTATTACGAGAAAGAAGATGCCTCTGGACTTTGTCTACACCCTTAAAAATATACATGTGACTAAAGTAAATAAATACAAGTATTTAGGCATAATAATTAATGACCAGCTAACATGGAGTGATCACATTTCCCATATAACTTCATCTTCAATGAAAAATCTGGGTTATTTAAGACACAAGTTGAAAGGTGCACCAAGTAACGTAAAAAAATTAGCTTATGAATCTATTATTCGGCCAAAACTCGAGTGCCGTGGTGTGGGACCCTCACACGAAAAAAGACATCGCGCGGGTAGAAAAAGTTCAAAGGCGGGCCGTACGCTTCATCTATAACAAATACCGAAATTCTGATTCTCCATCTTTCCTTATGGAAACGAACAAAATAAAACAGCTCTGTACCCGACGAAAGATAGCAAGATTAGAATTTTTACACTCCTTAATTCATGGAAAGCTCGGAATATCGGCAACACCTTATGTCACACCATCCCTTACTCGAAAAACAAGACACACACACAATTATAGCTTAACTCCCCCTTGCGCCAGAACCAACATTCACAAATTCTCCTTTTTTCCACGAACTATCGGCAACTGGAATGTACTGCCTGGGGAGGTTTTCATTTGTGAAAAATTCAGGGAAGCCATTGGCAATGTTTTTAACCACTGAGAGAGTTTTTGTCTGGTTGTTTGCAATGTTTTTGACCTCTGAGAGAGTTATTGTCGTTTTTTTTTTCTTTTTTTTTTTGATAGCGACATAATCAAAATATCTATCTGTACAAATTCATGCTTCCAGGTTATTTGTAGAAGTGTATCTGTGCATGACATGCAAATAGTTCTCCTTTTCTTTGTTATTTCTTCTTAACACTGATTTTGCCCATCCTGCTTGGACCAAAGAGGTCTGCAGTATCATGTAAATAAGTAAATAAACAAATGAACTGCAACTCATTTTAAATCACTCGTCACAGGCTGATAGTATTTTTGTTGGATTACTCGAAGGTAATCGAGGAGGCCGCTCACAAGCACCTATGCCACAAGCTAAAATAATTACCTATTGACTGCAGTCTTCTAAATTGATTGAGCGCTTACCTGGTAATCGCTGACGATTTGCTACAGATAACCGCCATAACTCCCTGTTTATGCATGCGCCCCCTGCTGTTCCGCAACGCACTTATGACATTCCGTGTACATTAAGCTCTAATAATCATGTTTTCGCTGATCATTTTGATACTATTCGAGAAATGTCTAATAGCGATGATCAGACTCTTTCGCACTGCTATACAAATTGGCGTTATGCATGGCAAATGTTACTAAATACTAATAAATGTAAAGTAATTCGTACGTCTCAGTCTTTGCATGGTCTTAGTACTTAAATAACATTGCTTTCTGCAAATACCTACGCGCGTATATAACAACCCACTTAACCTGGACGATGCATATTGAATATATTATTAATAATGCTAACCGATTGCTGGGCTATCTTGGTCATAATTTCTGCACTGCTCCCTCTCCCCTTTTATATTGGCTCTTCAAGCCAGGAAATACGTCCGGAACTTGAATACGCCTCATCACTATGGCATCCTGCCTAAATTAACCAAATAAATGTTCTGAAACGTGTTCAAAATAATTTTGCTTGCTTTATCATTTTTTTTTCTACTTACAATCGAAATGCGAGCATGTTAGCCAAGAAAACCAGCCTTCCATGCAGTTATAACATCTCGCCTAAACTTCGCGCTTATAACTCTATTTCTTAGGCTGTATCTTGTATTTCACAGCGTATTCATTGCCAAACCACTGTATCGCTGTCATCGCGTTGGTCGGCCTTGATCATTATTACACAAAAACTTTATTTTTCAATCATTTACTCGCTTACATATCGAGAATGGGACCAACCTCCCGCTGAGATTGCATTAGTTGATGATGAACAACGTTTTCGCAATTCTTTGCCAGCAGCGTAAAATTTAGATGAAATTTGTTTGTATACTGCATTTGTTGTTACCGTGTATTGACATTTACCACGACTTTCTGTAATGCCCCTGGCCTTGAGGGTAAATAAATAGATGCAACGCTTTGTGATATAAACAAACATTCAGCGGGCGCTCGGCTTGGCTTAGCTATTATATATAGAAGCATGTTTTTGTACTCGTTTAACTAATTAGGTAAGTTTTTCTACGTTTTGTCTTCATTTGCCCGAACTTGACAAGTTTAGCTTTGTAAAGGGTGCTTTATGCCCTTAAAGTGAAAGCCTTTCTTGACTCATGAGGGAACGGATGAACGGGTGAAATGAGACAGACCTATAGACAATCCAACAGTAACCACATAACAAGCCAGCATTTACAAATATTGGCTAATGTGTCTAAACATTATGTAATCAATAGCCAAAAGCCATAAGCCAATCCAGAAAGTTCGTCAATAAATCCAGAAGTCGAGAATCAAACCCAGTAGCCACAATAACAGGCCAACACAAGCTATACTGGCCAAAATATCTAAACATTGTGTAATCAATAGCCAAAAGCCATAAGCGAATTTAGAAAAGTAGTGCATCAATCCAAAAATTTAAAATCCAATGCAGGAGCCCCATAACAATCATTACTCGGCTAAATTGGCTAAAGATAAATCATTTACAATTCAATAGTCAAAAGTCATAAGCGAATCCAGAAATAAATAAATAAAATAAATAAATAAATAAAATAAACTAAATAAATAAAATAAATAAATAAATAAATAAATAAAAATAAATAAAATAAAGTAAAAAGTTAAAAATTGAATGAAATTAAAAATTAAAAAAGGCGTTCGCCTTACTGCACCTATACAGTCTCAAATGCCTCCTAGAATTTTTCGTGCGAAAGATGCCCAGCTAATCTCATAAGTGCTGTTTTTTTAGAGGAAGCAGAAACAATGACATCCGAAATAGAGCGCAGCGTCAAAAAATATAGGCTTATCAAACCAAGAAACCAGCCACTGAACTGGCTCAGAGGTGCAACGAAGTGCCCAGTGTCAGCCTCAGTTGGAAAGCCAGTGGCAGCTGATCTTTCTGTGGCATAGGGTTGATCGATGGGAGCTTCAGAGCCACCCTAGTAAAATCCAGTACTGTGTGTTGTAGTGCTTCCACATTCCAATTGATAACAACTCGAGTACATTTAGCTAATGTACCGATTATTTAGCTTACTTTTATGGTTCCTCAATGTCCTAAGAATGTTTTCTTTCAAACATTCAAAGGCGTGCAATAACAAAAGAAAAGGTTTAAAATGCCTTATTTACTGACAGTCCTAATTACACCAAAAAATCGCTAGGGGGTTTTACTGCTTCGGTTAGCTTTAGCAGCGATCAGCTTTCAGTCCACAGCCTGCACTGCCAGCATCTTAAATTTTTCCCTGGTTTTCATAAAGTTTCCTTTGCCCTTGCTGCTCTGGTTTGATAAATACCACGGGAAATCGCGTTTCTGCAGTATACTTGCAAGTAATGTACTTCTGCGCGACGAAACATTTTTTTTTTATTTTACAATATGTGTACCGTGTAACCGCTGAGCGTTACAGCCTTGACTGCTTAGTCTACGAGCGCGCATCAAATATTGCATTGGTTGGTATGTTGGTATACTCTTCTTTATATCCATATTTGCTCTTAAGGGAACTGCATTAAGAGGTGCAATTATATCCCGAGTTCTTGCACTTGAGGCATCTGCGATATAAGCGAGGTAATGCCTCATTACAACACCATCTGCTTATAACAACGTATTGCACTATGCTTTACAAAACGAGATGCAGAACATATTATAAATAAGAGCATAATTGTAGGCACTACTCTTCGTCCTTTTTTTTTCCTTTCGCTCGTTTTTCGCCCTGTGACCGTACTTTCAAAATGTATTACCGATTCAAACCGCAACTACGTTTCTACGGAGAAAAATGTCAAAAATACTTGAAATTTACGTTATTGCGGACTTCCATGGTAGGGTACTAGTAAAAAAAACTTATTTGTGGTTTAGCTCTGGTTAAACCTAGTTGGATATGCGAAAGCGACGGCGGAAGCTTCTTTTGCCTGCTGCATCTTTCCTCTATCACGCCCTATCAGTTTAAGGTGCTGCCTTATTGGGGACACTTAAACTCATCCTTTCAGGGTATGACGCGAGAGCATAAGCTATCAGCCCACATATAAAGTCACGCTTCAAAAGCCGTATGGACGTGCCTGCGTGTCGTAGGGGTAACGAGAATGCAAACGATTCTGGCAGGCTGATTCTAATTTCACCCTTCCATATGAAAGGAGCGACCCGAGTTGGCAGCTCATGCCCGTGGCATAGGGGTACCGTGAATTCTCAAATGTTATGGCAGGCTGATTTATTTTATGAGGAGATCGTAGCTACGCCTCCTTATGGCACAGCTGCGTCTCTTCACGGCGTAGCTGCGGCCACCAGAGGTCTCGCTTTGGCTTTTGCAGTATTGCTTTTGCATTAAAATAAACTCCTGCACAAACGAGAGAAGTCAATCGTCTTGGACACTCGAAGTAACCATACTCAGAATCTCCAAAGATCATTTCGATTAACCGAAGATCGGCCCCTACGTGAGCATCCTAGCGACCCTCCTCGTATTCTATCCCCTTTATGTCCAACACAATAAGCGAGAGTTTTGACAACAAATGTAGCAGGGTGCGGGCACTAAGTCACGTCGGGCCTTTCATGGGCGCACCACCTCCCTCCTTTGCGCAGTTTATTTATTGCTCGTGCACATTTCCTTGGCGTACATTGCCTCGACCTGTCTCGGCATTTGGTCTCTACCCGATTGAACGCTTAGCTGCGTTCAGAAAGGACGTGACGTATGCCTGAAGAGGCGTGGTAAGATAAACCACCTTTTGGTTTTTCCACTGCTTTGAACCTGTGTCCTCTGACCACCGGGCAGAGGAATCATTCGCCGAGACGACATAGCAATTGCTCTACGAGCTATATTTAGTCTCGACTGCGCATGGCAGAATTTCAAACCAGAATGAATGGGCTTCTGAAACGCAAAGTTGATAGAGCACGCCAGGTGACATGAGTTAAGCTAGTATCCTTCCAGCAGCGTGCTTTTCTTCCTTTCCACATTATGAGTTATTAATTTTCTAGCGCCTGCGGCGTTTTCATGGAGGCTAATGCAAAGCAACCGCAGGTTTGTTCGATCTCAGTGCGCGGTAAAAAACTCAAGGTGATCAAAATATGGGCGGGCTTTCCCAAAAACAAAACGATGTCGTCATATTCAATACCGCGATTGGCGTTGAACTTGGTATTACTAACCGGTTGCCGTCTTAAGGATCAGATGAACACTTAATTGTTCCAAGGTAATATGTGTCGGATAGGGAAACACTACATTCGTTAATCCATTCCTTCCTTGCAGAGTATTGACGTATATTATGCACCTATATCCTAACGAGCGACTTGGGGTATTATGCGTCTTGGGTTATTATACAGCTCTTTTAGTAGCAAATGGGCCCTGGCCGGCATACCGTGTAATTAAGGAAAGCATGTCAGGGAAATTACGCATCTTATTTCCTCTGAAAATTCTGAAGCAGCTTGTTTTATGCAGCGTTATGGCTGCCGTCGTACCATTTCGCTTCCTATTTGCATTCAGGTTCTAGTTAACTTGGAGGCTGATTTACGAATCGAGTTCGAAACTGTGACTCATATACCTGCATTTGTATGTTGTTAATTGTAAGTGATAGTGTCCATCGAGAAGTGAGAGGGGTACTGCATATTTTGTTTCCCTAAAAACCAAGCCAATTAAAGACGCTAAGCACTTTGCTAAGCTTTGCGCCTGCCTCTAAATGCCAGAATTTCGCGAAAGGAAAATGCTGTGGAAAAGACGCTACCATGTGTACTCTTAAGCCAAGCTTAAGGGTCCTCCCAACGTTTCATCTTGTATGCTCTTTGTTCAGTGCATACATTTGTGGAAAACTAAAGTAAACACGTGTTCGCCGTCACCTTTATTTTCCGAAAGATGTGATGTTTCTGATATTTCACCCGTAACAAGAAAAACAAGCAGCTGCAACAACCCACTGAATGGAAATGCTGCGCATCTACTATGCGGCTTTTTTTTCAAGTTGCAACATAAAACAAACTAGTTAGAGCTCGGAAAACATTTAAATCATCTATGAACGTTTCAAATCCGCTCTATCTATTCCCGAAGCCCTAATATGAAAAGCTTCTCCGATCCTATCTTCAGCAGCAACTTTGCACCATTTGACGTGAAGATAAGAGATCATTATCCAGCATTTTCAAGCGAAAGTCAGGGTATTTGGAGCCCTCGAGTATGCGCTGTTTTTACCTCGAGGGAGCTTTAAAGGTAAAAATTTTGTGTTGAGTCAGGCGATCGTCATGTGACTTTGGGGCATAGCCATGCAGGCCACCAAGTGGCCGGTTACCACAGTCAAGGTCAAGGTCGAGGTCACGTATCTGGCGGTCGGTATATAAATTTGAGATATATTTATTTATTTTTTATATTTTTTTTTTATTTTGAACATACTGTTAGCCTCTTTCGAGGCTGTGCAAGACTGTGGTAAGTTAATTTTCATATATGGATAATGAGGTGTTCTTGATGGTCCGTTGATCCGGGGACGCGTTGCAGGAAACGGACGGAACAACTTCGTGCGCTACGGGCACTTTATTGCAAGGGGTCAAAAACACATTTTTGCTTCCGTGAACACAGTCCACGGATTACTGTCGTAAGTTGACGATAATCGATTCCTAGTCGCACCGTCCCGTCTTTTTTCTTTGTGCAAAGCTGCTCTCTACTGGGTACACAAGGCTCCATTCTATCAATTCTTCTACCTGCCGTTCGACCTCCGCTCTGAGTGCGACGGCCACTCTGTACGGGTATACCTTTCGCTGGTGTCGCGTCTGGCACGAAGATGATCTTGTGCTCGCCAAGCTTGCATTGTCCTGGCCTATCTGAGAAGGCACCGGCATGCCGCGATAACCTCCCTGAGCTCAGTCACTTGGTCTGCATTGAGGCTTTCGTCCTACTGTGATATAGAGGAGTACCAGTCCTGTGCCTGCGGGTGTCTGGGAACATTTCGACACCGCCAAACTCCGCATCAGGCTCAAATATCACCCAGACATTGCGCGTGCATAGTATTTCCTCTTGTTATTTGCGTGTACCCATCGCTCTGACCCGTCCATAAACTGTAGGATATAGCTATCCGGCCGCTTTCGTTCTTTGACTTTAGCCGAGCTTATCCATTTAGGTTGCATTTTGCTTTGCTGGCCTGTCTCAAGAACCAGTACATCTTCTCCAATGTTGAACTCTTTAGCATGGGCCCGAAGGTTGTGGCGCTACAGTTGACTGCCGCTCTGGGGAACTCTGCATTGATGGTTCCCTTTGTTCTGGACGTTTAGAGTAGCCACACGTGCGTGAGGGTGTGTTCTGCGTAACAGAGGATACCAATGTGCCAGCCCTGTCTATGGTATGCGTCCCAGTTTTCTGCCCCAGCCGTGCCTCCGACACCTTCGACGCTATGGTGGCACCGCTTCATTCTAACTGGGCAAAGAAATGCATTTTGGCTCCTCATTGCCTACTGTCGGTGGTCAAGGGCTGCTCACAGCTGCGGGCCATCAATTGTTATTCGCAATCTGTAGTTTTGCCTGTCAATATGCAGATTGCGACGTGCAGTCAGAAGACGCTCCGTCGGTGGCTTTGGTTACTGATGCACCTGGTGAAAGGGCTGCCGCAACAGCCCCTGACTCACAACTGCTTCGGATAATCAGCCGCTCTCTAACCAATGAACAGCGTGACGCTTTGGTGGTCTTACTCGTGAAGTATTCTTCTTTCTTTGATTTTTCGGAGCCCAGCGGTTCACGGTGTATTCCCGTGACACGTACCCGGCATTCCATTGACAGAGGCTACTCACACCCAATTCTACAGAAGCCGTACAGAGTGCCACCGACAGAACACCAGGTCATCAGTGAGCAGGTTCGGGATATGCTGGAAAAGGGTGTTATTCAAGAGTCATGCAGTCCCTGGTCCGCCCCTGTAATTCTGGTGAAGAAGAAAGATTGTACATGGCGCTTTTGCTTCAACTATTGCCGCCTGAATGCTGCAACAAAGAAACACGTGTATCCGCTTCCCTGGATCGATGACGCCATAGATTGTCTGTTCTTCGCATCATACTTTTCATCTGTAGATCTGCGATCGGGATGCAGATCAATATGCACCCTGATGACAAAGAGAAAACGCCGTTTATCATTCCCGATGGCCTGTTTGAATTTTAATGTAATGCCTTTCGGGCTCTGCGATGCTCTTGCAACTTTCGAGAGATTTACGGACGCGATCCTAGGTGGGCTAAATTGGTAAATATGTATGTGCTACCTCCACGATGTCATTTTTGGCCGGACATTCAATGAGCACAATGAGCACCTCGCTGTCGTGCTGGGCTGCTTCAAAAAACGCCGGGTAGTGCTTCGAAGAAGTGTCGCTTCGGTGAGCATCAGATTTTGGTACTATGATACCTCGTCGATCGTGAAGGAGTGAGACCTGACCCTCAAAAGACCGCGGCCGTTGCATCGTTTATAACGCCTAAGAACGTGGAAGAACTTCGAAGTGTCCTAGGACTGTGCTCATATTTTCGCCGCTTCATTCCCCGTTTTGCTGACATCGCTAACCCGCTCACGTGCCTTCTCCACAAAGACGCTCGCTTCGAGTGGACATCAGAGTGTGACTCTTCTTTTCGCCAGCTCAAGTTTTTAGTAACTTCACATCCGACTCTCCGGCATTTCATCCCTTCTGCTCCAACGGAACGGCACACGGACGCCAGTGGTGTTGGCATTGCTGCTGTGCTGATTCAGCGTTACGGCAAGGAACATGTTATTGCTTACGCCAGTCGTTCCTTAAGAAAACCTGAACGCACTTACACAGTCACTGAGCAGGAATGCCTCGCTGTAGTTTTCGCCATTCAACGGTTTCACTGTTATCTGTACGGGCGACCCTTCACAGTGGTTACTGATTATCATTCCCTGCGCTGGCTGATAAACCTCCGTGACCCATCTGGCCGTCTTGCACGCTGGGCAATCGTTTACAAAAGTTCGATTACACTGTAACGTACAAGAGTGGACGCCGGCACGCTGCCGCTGACTGTCTCTCACGTTTACCGCTTCCCACGACGCACTGTGACGCCGACAATTTTGATCATTACATCGCTGCGGTTTGACCTCCAATCCCCGATACCTGTACGTTCCGCACTGAGCAGGGAAGGACGAGAATCTGCAACCAATCTTTACCGCTGCAAGGGACCCTAGAGCTTCCAGTCCCTATTGTAGACGGGGTGGTCCTCTGTACAAAAAGGACTATTCTGCCACTGGTGTCCGCTACCTTCTTGTGGTGCCCGTCAGCCTACGCTCCCCTGTTTTGCACGACGACCCCACATCGGGACACCTGGGATCTGCGCGGACGCTCTATCGCATCCAAGAACGCTTCTACTGGCCACGGATGCATGAAGCCACTGAGAAGTATGTGGCTAGATGTGCTCAGTGTTAGAGTCACAAACGCCCCTCCGGCACTCTTCCTGGGCTCTTTCATCCTGTGACGCTTCTAAGATCGCCTTTTGAGAATGTCGGTGCAGAAATCTTGGGACCCTTTCCCAAGTCTTATTCTTGCATCATCTGGATCGTCATGTGCACTGTTTACCACACTCATTCGTGAGACGACAGCTCTTCCATCGGCTCCTGCACACCAAGTCTCCATCTTCCTGCTGCGCCACCATTATACTGCGCCATGGGCCTCCCCGAGTGTTGATCAGCAACCGAGGTCGTCAGTTCACCAATGATGGTGTCAATTAACACTTTTGTTTTTGCCAAACGCATTTCCGACATTCTACCCCCTATCATCCGCAGACAAATGAGTTGACCGAGCGAACCAACCGGACACTCACCAACATGCTTTGAATGTACGTTGCCGCCGACCACAAGGACTGGGACTCTGTTCTACCATTTATAACATACGCATACAATACGGCCCAACAAGAAACAACTAGTGTCAGTCATTCTTTCTCCTATATGCCCGGTCTCCTCAACACATCCTCGATATCATCCTCCCGTTGTCCACATGCGACGATCCTGGGATTGCTGAGATCCTCTGTCGGGCTGAAGAAGCCCACCGGATAGCCCGCCTGAGAACTCTCGCCTCAGAAAAGCGCTCGCGCAATCCCGCTACGACGACCACCGTCGCCACGTCACCTACCTTCCCTAGCAAGATGGTCTGGCTTTGGCGTCCACTAAGGAAGCGTGGCTTAAGTCAGAAACTGCTCGCGCAATATATCGGTCCCTATGTTACCCTCGAGAAACTTACTGACCTCACCTATCGGATTGCGGGCCTTATCAAACATGGCCGATGTTCTTCACGAACTGAGCTTGCGCACATCGCGCGTCTGAAACCCTGTCGTCCTCGTGCTGACGACTGACTCGCCCGGAGGGCTTCGCCTGTGACGAGGGAAGTGTTACGGACTTGTTCTTAAGCAGAGCACGGAGGAGGGAAGAAGGAAGAGGAACAAGTGTGTCCGTACCCTTTCGACCTTTGTCTTGCGGCACCTGTGATCCTTCCCGCTGGCCGCGTGTACCTCGAGTACTGAACTGGCTAGAACGTCTCGGTCGCGACGCTAAGGGTATAACAATATTATATGAGTAGCATATTTTCATTTAGGTACAAAACCTTTCCATGAACGTGTGTTAAAAAATAGGATTTGTTCGTGCCGGCGATAAGTGGACATCTACTTCAGCCCTGTAAATTTTTTATGACCTAACAATACAATCACGAATATACCTGTAAGAATGGCGTTGTTTACAGATAAATGCGTACACTACATTGAAGTAAATAGACCATGAGAACAATTTTCTGAAGTGATTTATTAACATGGCGCGGATACAAAGTTAAGTGTAGCAATAATAATCAAGCGAAAACGACAACAGTGGCATGTTTAATATTGCATCAAATGAGAGTTTATGTCAGCTATAAGAAGTTATATTACTTGGAGGTAGTAGCAGCCAATGACTTCAAGAATTATTATATAGCTTTGTCACAGTAAAGGACGCACAAGCTGGCTTATTTAAAGAAAAATATGTGATAGCTGTTACATATCTTTCGTTGACTAGACAACTAAAGAACTAAAGCGTCTATCATTCAAAACACTTATTGGGTCGATTCTTGAAGCCCGCTCTTTTATATGGAATACATATTTTCAGGAAAAGACGAACAAGTTGGCAAATATTGCGAAAGATATTGGTCAGGCTTGTATTCGATTCCTAAAGCTGCACCATATGAGCACGCATACTTGCTAATCTGAGAGTCATAAGAAATCAAACACTCTAAATTTAAGTTGAACCTCATGTACTTACGCATTATTGTAAGCTATGTGTTGGCAAGGATATTTCCATTACATCAACCTTCAGACGCTCAAACGTAAGCAATAAAAAAAGTAATTCGTGCCCTAAACAGATTATTTTAAAAATTCGCCTTTCCCTCAGATGGCCTCAGATAGGAACTCGATAATTTCAGACACTGTGAGAAGCCTTTCGGTTCAGCCATTTTCACACGTGACAAACAACGTTAGCAATATGAAATGTTTATTTTGTACTAATGAGCAGAAGCAAGTTCATTTCATTTGTCTTCTGTTGCAACCATTTTTCCAGTCTCGCTGTCATAGCAGAGGTGTGCAAATAAAACTTATTTTCAATGATGTTTGTACCTGCAATCAGCATTCACAATTTTGTACGACAGTGTTCTGGTAGCGACATTCCTACCTAAGACCTTAAATCAAGGCTTGAATTGTATCTCAAATAATTAATAAATATGTTAGGTAAAGGGACTCTGAATAAAAAACATTCATTGTCTTCTGCAACATTACTTAAGTAGCCACATAGCATAACAAGCCGCTTTTCATGCCTTTAACTGTTGTATGGCTCGGCTCCAATGCTCAAACGGCTCAGTCCTTTAAATGCCTCAGTGCTGCGTTCAGGATATGGATTACAAGATGAATTGTCATTACAATATTTGATTCTTTTATTGGCATATCTTGCGCAGGTTCTTCGGTCACTACTCTCTCGACGTTATTGCCAGGTGTGCGTTCGCCACAGAGGTTGACTCGCATTCGGACCAAACGAATGAATTTGTCACCAAGACAAGAGAGTCCTTTTCCGGCCGTATCACACCACGGCTTTTGCTTATCCGTGAGTGTCTCTTAACGTTTAAGTCCTCTGCTGCCCGGAGCTGTTTTGACTTCCTCATGCACTGAAAGAAGAAGGTTATTTAGCTAAAGCAATTCAAACATAAGGAGAGAAGGAGGTAAAGGACGGAGATACTGCAGTTCAGTGATAGGAAACAGATTACTACATGCTTAAAGCAGCACCTCTTGGGCACACCACAAGGTTTTCTAATCTAGACGCAGAAGTGACCCCTTTCAAATTTAAGTCTTAATATTTAATTATATCATTTTTGTATTTATTCGTACCTGAAAGTCTCCATCAAATGGCTTTTAAAGCATTAAGAAAAACTCTCACACAGTATAATTCAAACCCTGATTGGTGTACTATTATTGAAGAGTGATAAACTATTCAATATTTTTCCACACACATAAAGTCTCGCTTTTCCATGACTCACTGAGATGAATGCGTCAGCTAAGAATTTGGTCTCACACCAAATTCTTAGCCGTGGCCAAAGGTATTAAAGATATCAGCAAGGCGCTTGATGATTTGATGTGTTAACTAAGAGCTAGTCTTAGAACATTGAAAGACAGTGTTAAGTGCAGCAATGACACTTGTGACGGTGTAAATGAAATCAAGGATGAGATAAAAGAGCTGCGTAAGGAAGTTCAGGGCTGACGCAAAAGAACTATGAACTGACAGCAGAAAATCGTCGTTTGAATGAAAGGATAGAAGAGCTAGAGCAATACCAGAGAGCTAACAATTTAGAAATAAAAGGTGTACTGGGCGCTGGTGATCCTTGTGATGCACTAAAAAGGATTGGGGCTTTCCTAGATGAACCAATCGATGACGCAGATATTGATGTGTGCCACCGCGTGCCTACGTTCAACAAAGCAGAAAAAACACAGTTGTCCGTTTTGTGCAACGCACTAAACATGACAAGGTCCTGCAGAAGTTTAGAAAGAAGAGGTTGACAACTAAAGATATTGACTTTGGCAAAGAAAGCAGCTGTGTGATAGTAAATGAACATTTAACAGGGGCAAACAAGAATCTCCTAGGTGCTGCGGTTGCTCGAAAGAAAGCAGAGGGATGGAAGTTTGTGTGGACCTCCCATGGAAACATTTACGCGCGTAGGGATGAGACTTCGGATGTCATCAGAATAGCCAACGTGGCTGATGTGTACAAAATAAGAAGCTAATAGAAACCACGGAAATCAGCAGGAACGCCTTGAGCGCTGATCTAGAAGTTGCTATGGACATAGCTGAATGTTCTTATTATGACTCTGAAACATTTAATAAAGCATTTCAAAACAAAACGACAGCAGCTTTCAACTATCCATTTAAACATGCGCAGTTTAAAAACAAGGTAGATGATTTAGTAATGTTCCTCCAGTCTCTGAAAGAAAAATTTAGAGTAATAGTTTTGACAGAAACATGGTTAACAAAGGGCGATACTCCTCCTTACCTGCCAGGCTATAGGTGTGAAATCATATGCACAGAAGGAAAACGGGCAGGTGGAATAGCTGGATATATTCAGGAGAATATACCCTATCAAGTTATAGACAATTTAACAAGATGTGAAAAACAGACAGAAAGCTTGTTTGCTAGGTTAACTGATATCACGATTGGAGCTGTATACAGACCGCCATCTGGCAACGTGTCTGAATTTTGCGATTTCTTTGAAAATGCACTTGGCTTGGTTGGATCCATCACAAAATCGTTCGCTATTCTCGGTGATGTAAACATTAATATGGTGTCGGACAGTTCATATGCAAGTGAATTTCGTGACCTTGTCCACCTATATGCTTATACTAATGTTGTTACAATCCCAACAAGACTGACCATCGACACAGCAACGTGCCTTGACATCTGTGTTACAAATATGAATTGTGAGGATATTGATGCGGGCGTTGTATTATGCGACCTCAGCGATCATCCCCCTGTTTTCTGCTTGGAAACGCCTCTAACTAACAAAAATAGACAAAGCCAAGAAAGGACTTACTATCGCGTAATAAGTGATCAAAACATGATAGGTTTTTGTAGACTCATTGAAAACGAACTTTGGGGTGGTGTATATAAGAAGAAAAATGCCACAGTTGCCTACAGAATATTTCTCAACAGATTTTTACAGTGCTATGATGCAGCTTTTTCTTTGAAAGAGCATAAAGTGAAGCGAAAAAAAAATGCGAAAACCTTGGATGACACTGAAATTGTCAAACGAATCAGAGAGAAAAATAAGAAGTTTCATTCTTTTATTAAAACTCGCGATCCGAAATTGCTTCACGACTTCAAAACCTTCAGGAACAAGCTGAATACAGATTAAACAAAAAATGTAAAAGCCGAGTATTTTCAGGCTGAAATTCTTCGTGCTCACAATGATCATAAAAGACAATGGGAGATGGTAGATAATCTCATGAACCGAAGACGCTCGTGTCATAGCGTACCAGATATTACAGTTGATGGTGAACGTCTATCTGATGCGCAGCTTGCAGAAGAAATGAATCGTAGCTTCATTAGCTCGGAAAGGTACAAAGGTCCTTTAGCTAGGCGATACAATTTTCCACATAAAAACAGTCCAGTGAGTTCCATCTCACTTTTTCCAAGCACTCCATCTTAAAATAAGAAAATAATTTGGA
The DNA here is from genome assembly GCA_023969395.1 of Amblyomma maculatum. NCBI lineage: Eukaryota > Metazoa > Arthropoda > Arachnida > Ixodida > Ixodidae > Amblyomma > Amblyomma maculatum. The sequence continues at coordinate 81,651 of JAJIZL010014133.1, read as the reverse complement.
GCTTAAAAAACGACGTAATCACCAAGACATGACAGTATCAAGGTTTTGCCCATTAAGCTTGTCGCAAGCCATATCAGTCAAGTTTTATCATATGTAATCAACCTGATGCTTTTAAAAGGAGATTTTCCGGAAGATCTAAAGATTGCAAGATTATTTCCGGTATATAAAAGTGGCGATGCATCAAATATTATTAATTATAGGCCAATTTCTGTCTTAACTATATTATCTAAAATTTTTGAGCGCGTTACTAACGACAGACTCACTGCTTTTTTTCGGAAACAACACTTAATAGCCTACGCCCAGAACGGCTTTCCAGAAAAAACGGCGGCAGAACAGGCACTTCTGTATATAAAAGATCAAATTATTGAAAACATAGAAAAGCACCTTCTAACTCTGGGATTGCTTACAGACCTTAGGAAAGCCTTTGATACTGTGCAACATGATATATTGATAGAAAAGCTAAAGATGTGCGGAATCCTTGGCGTTGCGCTTAGGCTAATTTAGACATACCTAAAGGGCAGATCCGAATATGTAATTATTAACATTCATATATCGAGAAAATTTTATATGAAACTAGGAGTCCCTCAAGGATCAATTCTGGGCCCTCTACTATTTCTAGTATACGTCAAGGACATAACTATGATACCAGGATATCTTCAGCTAATCATGTATGCAGATGACACTAACATATTTTTTTACTAAAGCAACAAAAGATTGTCTAGAAAAAATGGCTAATGATTACTTATTAAAACTCTCCATGTGGTTGCAAGTCAATCGTATAGGCCTAAATGTAACAAAATATAAATATGTAATTTTCAAACCCGTCAGTAAGCGAGACCTTATTGCTATTAGCATCAAATATGAGGGTATCCTGCTGGATGAGGTCTTTGAGCAGAAATTTCTGGGGGTTTGGTTTAGCAGTGATCTTTCGTGGAACGCCCACATCGATAGCCTTAAATCTGATTTGTCACGAGTTACAGGTTGTCTTTACAAAATTCAACACTTAATCCCATCTTGGTTGAAACAAGCTCTGTATTACTCTCTTTTCTACTCAAGAATAACCTATTGTATATTAGTCTGGGGCACAACTACTGATCACAATGACAAAAAATTAATTACTTTACAGAAGCAGGTATTGCTTTTATGTGAAAATTATCATGATGAGAAACATAAACTAAGAACTCACCCACTCTCTGAAATACGGTATACTGAAGGAGACAAGGTTTACTACTTTAAGCTGCTGCACTGGATACATAAGAATCGTTTACACAACACTGCTACAGACAGAGTAAGCTTGTACGCAATCAGGGATCTTAAATTAAAGGTGCCTATAACCAGAACAAATTATGGCCGCCAAACACTGTCCTTCCAGGTTAAAAAAATGCTCAACAGAAGAGATATTCCCATAAATTACTATCAACCTTTTATGCATTTAGGAAGATTGTAAGAGATTTCTTTGGTGTAGTGATATTACATACTCTCAGTAATATTACTCCGCCCGCGCATGCTTTTGATGATTTGTTGGTCAATGTTTCTTTGTTTGCTTACCAGTGAGTTATTGCACTTAAATTGTTTGTCCGGTGTAATCGGTAATTGACTGTGTATTTGTTTACATGAATTATGGTTTAAAATGTGGAAAAAAAAAAAAGGGAAAAACTCACCTGTCTGATATAGGGTTTTGTACTGTGTATATTTCTTTTACTTTCATTATTTCCGTATGCCTGTGGTACTCATCGTAAACCTGCGCTATTAAGTGTCTTCATTATATTCATATTGTACCTACATATATTTCTTTTGCACGCACTGCGCACAAATGTCACTATTGATTTGTTTGTTTACTTTTATGTCATGATCAAGGCTACTGTTGTGTGCAGGCCTGCCGCAATATTGTATTTTCCATGCTTATTGATCATGTAGCAGGCCACGTCAGGCGACCGCGCCTTTAGCCTCAGCCTCCTTTGAGGCAAATGTCTAAGAAAGAGAAAGAAAGAAAGAAAGAAAGAAAGAAAGAAAGAAAGAAAGAAAGAAAGGAAGAAAGAAAGAAAGAAAGAAAGAAAGAAAGAAAGAAAGAAGGAAAGAAATTTTCGCCTCGGTTTGCTCTCTAGGGTTTAACATTTCAAAGGAACTCAAGCTACGACACACGCTGCTGAGCGCGATTCAGAAAAGTTTGGCTACTTAGGTTTCATTAACGTGCAATGACTTCGCACATGACACTGGTCTACCGAAAAGCGGCCGTCGCGCCCGACTTTGAACCAGCGCCTTTGAATTCAGCTTTCGAGCGCACGAGATACCATCGCGGCATGTGAAATTGCCTATTAGACGGCAACGCAAAAGCTTGATAGCGCGCCACATCACTCATACGCAAAAACATAACGTAGTAGTCACAATGAACGAGGCGAGGACAGCACAGGTGCTTGTCCTATCCTCGCCTCGAGTTCTGTTGCTGCGCTACGATTTCTGTGCGACGGTAAATCAACACACCCAAACATATCCCGTTGCGAATCACCTATAACAGGCTTCTAGTCGTCTATTTCGCACTTGTGCCTTTTTTGCATTACTTCAAGCTTGCGGCTTGCCCTTTAAGCAACGAATGTACTCGTATGAGTTTGTTACTGCTCAGCAACACCCATATGCTAGATGTTTACGCTTTCCGTTTATTGTCGAATTAGGTTAATTAGGTTTCACGTACTTCTTGGTCTTCAATGGTGGCTTCTAAAATCAAAGACGTACGCCAGCCTTGCAAGGCATACATATTGTGATGCTTCGAACGGGTGACAATCTAGGTGACAATCTAAACGGTGACAAAAATGAGCAGAAGAAATACATGTGTGTTGTTGGTGCATGGGTCTGAAGATTTATAATTGCGGTTAAAATAACACTACACTGATTGCCTTTTGGTCTTGTTTAGTGAGCACTAATGTCTAGCTATTTCCCAGCGTACTATAGTCACTGTGATTACGCATACGGAATGATCAAAACAGAGACCAAGACCTTTCACATCAAGCATACGTCATTCACAAAGTACTTCTCTGGCTTGCTTCAGCATTGCTTTTATTATAGTATTCAAATAGCTAAATAATATTGTCATAGCTTTAATGAGAGCAGTGAGGCGTGGGGCCAAATATTTGTTTGAAGCTAACCGTTCCCTGTGATTTCACCAAATCTTTCCGGACCAAACTCAAGGACAGTAACCTCCTTGTTTTGAGCAAGAATTACTTAAACAAGTCCTCTCTTTGCACAGTTGCACTTCCGGGTATCGCCAACATGCTCGGAGTCCGCCTTGCTACGTCCGATTCCTTCATGTACCTAATACAAACCTGCCAAAGCATAATCAAAAGACGAAGGCAGCGACAAGAGGTTAGTATACTCTGAAATACGTCGTTTAGTTTATTCTATTAAAATGGAAATACTCTGCTCCCTTCCCTTAGCGACACGAAGATTTCCTGCAGCTGATGATGGACGCCCTAGAAGGAGAAGCTGAAGAAGTTCCAGAAGCAGTTTCTGAGCGTGGCAATCAGATCTTCAACCTCGGCTCAGAATTCACCCCTGATGCTGCGCTGGCACCAAAGAACGGTGAGGAGGGATTTTTTTTATACTGCGGTCAGATTTACTGAATTAGGTAAAGCAAAGCAAATGTAAAGAGAGGAAAAACTTTCTTGCATGGCAATGCTAAGCGCCCTGAAAAGCAACAGAAGTTAACTCGCAATAGACGCAAATCAGCTGAATGAGAAGTGGCAGTTGTTGATGGATAGTAGGCTTCCCTCGAGAATTTTAAAATAGCCTAAACATTTGAGCAAACGTAGCCTCAACGCACCTTCGATCAGCGCAGAATTCAGTTCAGTCGCTCAGTCGTGTCCTTCTCTACGTGACCTTATGGACCATATCACACCAAGCTTTCTGGTCCCCCAGTGTCTTCCTAATATCATATATCTTCATCTGCAGCGCCTCGAGGATGCCATCTAACCATCGCATTCGCTGCCTTCCCCTCCTCCTGTGACCCTCAATCTTCCCCAGCATCAAAGTTTTCTCCAGCGACTCCTCTCTTCTCATCAGGTGACTAAAGTAGCTGAGCTTTAACTTTATAATTCGACACTCTAGTGAGCAGTCAGAGTTTATGGTCAACAATATCGATTGATTTCGTCTTCTGGTGGTAAAAGAAACTCTCAAGAGTCGCCGCTACCACCACAATTCAAAAGCGTCATTTCTTCGGCGGTCTTCCTTCACAGTCCGATTCTCGCACTTAAAGAGCACAACTGGAAAGATCATCGCACGAGTTATACGGATCTTGATTGGCAGTGTGATGTCTCTGCTCTTTACAAGGCGGTCAAGGCTAGCCATGGCTCTCTAGTCCAGTAGCAGCCGTCTCCTAATTTCATGGCTGCAGTCACCTTCCGGGTAATCTTGGAGCCCGAGACGAGAAAATCTGTCATGGCTTCCAGCTCTTGTCCCTGTATGTTCCAGGACTTGATAGGGCAATACACCATAATCTTTATCTTTTTATGTTCAGTTTAAGCCCAAACCTCTCACTTTCTTCTTTGCACCCGCGTCAGAAAACTCTTGAGCTCCACTTCACTTTCTACCATTAAAGTGGTATCCGCATATCTGAGGTTGGTAATCCGTTTTCCAGCAATCTTTACTCAAGCTGAAGATTCGTCTAGACCGGCCTTCCTCATGATGCACTCGGCATATAGGTTAAACAGGCAGGATGACAGTATGAAGCCGTGTCTCACTCCTTTCTGAATCGGAAACCAATCAGTGAGACCATGCTCAGTTCTGACTGTGACATCTTGTACTTCATACAGGTTCCTGAGGAGACTGATGAGGTGAACTAGAACTCCCATCACTTGGAGACCTTGCCGCAATCTGTTGTGATCTACGCAATCAAACGCTTTCGCATAATCAATAAAGCAGAAGTAGATCGGTTTGGGGAACTCTTGTTTTTTCCATGATCAAGCGAATGTCGGCAATCTGCTCTCCAATTGCTCTTCCTAAGCGAAACCATAATTGCAAGACCGGAATTTCCCGATCCACATACTGCTGCAGCCTTCAATGAAGGATCTTTGGCATCGCCTTGCTATCATGCGAAATAGGCACGATTGTACAGTAGTTGGAACAATCTTTAGCACTGCCTTTCTTCGGAAACTGACTTTGGTAAACTGACCTCCTCCAATCCTGTGGCCACTGCAGTGTTGTCCAAATTTGCTCACATATTGTATACAGAATGTTAACAGGGTCGTCAAGTTTTTGAAGAAACGCAGCTGGTATGCAATCAATACCTCTAACTTTCTTCTTAGCAACACTGGCTAAGGCCCATAAAACTTCCCTATACAGGATGCCAGGCTCGAGATCTGTGATCACAACCGTCTTATGTTGGGTTTGCACAACCGAGTTCTTCTTGAACAGTTCTTCTGTGTATTCTCGCTACCTCTTCTTTATCTCTGAGGCTTCAGTGAGGTCCCTGCATCGTTTGTCTTTTATCACGCGCAGCTTACCACAAAAGCTTCTTTGATATCTTTGATTGTTATAAACAGAGCTCTGGTGTTCTTCAGTTGGTTGTTGTCCTCAACTTCTTGGCACTGTATATTCAGGAAGGCATTCTTTATCTCTCCTTGCTATTCTCTGAAAATTAGCATTGAGAACCTTGTCTCTTTCTCTTTCACCCATAACTTTTGCCATCCCCCTTTCCGCAGCTATTGGAAAAACCTCTTTAGACAACCAGCTTGCTTTCTTGCATTTCTTTTCCTTTCGAACTGCCTTAGTAGCAACTTGTATTATATCACGAACATAGTGTCCACATCTCATAAGGCTCTCTCTCTTTTAGATGTAATTATTGAAATCGATTCCTCACTTCCACAGCATATTCTGATGAAATGTGATCCAGATCATACCTGAAAGGCCTTCTAGTTTTCTGTGTTTTCTTGAATCGAAGCTTAAATGTGGCAACAAGAAGCTGATGATTGGTGCCACAATCAACCCCAGACATTGTTTTTACTTCTTGTATAGCGCTTCTCTATTTCTGTCGGTAAATAATATAATCAATCAGATTCCTGTACAGACCATCCGGTGAAGTCCATGTGTACAGGCGCTTCTTGTGCTCTTTAAAATGAGTATTGGGTATGGCAAGGTTGTTTTCTTGACATACCTCTACTAGCCTCTTCCAAGCTTAATTTGGCTCACCAAGACCGAACCTACCTTCATTCCGGAAATTTCTTCACAGCCTACCTTAGCATTCCATTCTTCCTTGGGAAAAAGGTCGTCTGATGATGTAGTGCCAGTCTATAATGCACTGAAGGTCAGCATAACATCTAACATTGTAGTAATCCCGATCGCCATCGACACTGTCGAAGCCCTCCTCAAACAGTGCCAGATCATTCACCGGAGCACCACAGCGTATCACCCCCAAACGAACGGCATGACTGAGCGATTTAATCGCACTCTCAGTGACATGCTAGCCATGTAGGTTGATAGCGCTCACTCTAATTGGGACCAAGTGCTGCCTTTCGTAACGTACGCCTACAATACGGCTACGCAGACTACGACTGGGTTCTCCCCCCTTCTTTCTTTTATATGGTCGTGAACCCACGTCCACCATGGATACCATCCTGCCCTACCACCCCGACGCTTCAGAGACCACTCTACTGTCTGAAGCGCACACATTTGCCGAAGAATGCCGACAATTGGCGCGCTCCTTCACAACGGAGAACCAGGCTCAACAAAAGCATAACCGGGACCCTACAAATCCAGCGCCTTCATATCCCTCAGGTGCCCTCGTTTGGCTCTGGGTGCCTTCCTCTGCACCCGGCCTCTCATCAAAACTCTTATCGCGCTATCATGGACCTTACCGCATTCTCGAACAATCTTCTCCCGTCAATTACGTAGTAGAGCCCTTGAACCCATCTCCAGATCATCGCCGCCGCGGCCGAGAAACTATACATGTCGACCGCCTCAAGCCGTATTATGATCCCCCTACCCTTTCCTCACCATGAGTCGCCAGGATGGCTCCTTTTCCGCCGGGGGGTATTGTAGTAATCCCGATCGCCATCAGCTCGCGCGCCAACCCGAAGAGGTAGACGAAGTGGAGCCGGAGCGTTGTTAGCACTGCACCGTTGATTCGAAAGCTACCCTCGTCGCTTTGGTTTTCGGACGTTGCTTACGGTCTTGGTACCCCAAGAAACACCTTACAACATCAGCTTCTTCAGCAGCAGTGGTTGGTGCATAGACTTGGATAACTGTTATGGAGAAAGGGTGACCTTGGATCCGAAGTGATATCATTCGATCGTTTTTGGGGTTGTACCCTAGCACTGTCTTGCCCATTCTTCTGTTTACTATGAGAGCGACCCCATTCCTTCTCCTGGATTCGTGCCCAAAATAAAAGACATAATGGTCGCCGGAAATAAATTCTCCCATTCCGGTCCACTTGAGCTCGCTGATACCCAAGATATCAATTTTCAATCTGTCTGTTTCTCGCTTGACGACATCCAGTTTACTTTGCGTCATAGACCTTACATTCTATGTTACTGTAAGTTAGGATGTTGATGGTTTCCGAAGCTTCTCGGTTCCCCAACGAAGTGCAGAATAAGATGCAGACGGTTCACCAAAGTTAGACGAGATAGACACAATTTATTTACATAATTACTAGTCGGGATCCAGATCGAAGATTAGGATCGAGGATCAAGATGACAATCAAGATGCCTGAAGACTTTCCAGAGGTTCATTTTAAGGCTTCCGAAATACGAGGAAAAATTTGGGTGTATTGTAACAACCAATCACATCCGTTGACGAAAACCCGCCCACGATAAGGCGGTGCCTTCACATTCTCGCCGGTCCTTCCACTAAGCGGCTGGTCGATTGATGTAAGATCACTCCTTGGACTGGCAAAGCAGTTCGAAGCCGGCAAAGCACTTCGAAGCCGGCAAGGCCATGCTCCTCCGATGTTAGCCCGCTGTCAGCCTTGTGTGAACTTGAGCGTTCATACGGCCGAGTCTCAGCAGACTGTCGATTTATGGGCCTCCGGCCCCGAGGTCCTGTCGCCCACTTTTCACGTCGCCACCGTTTTCCCAAGCAGCAGTGGTGGTGATGGTGTGGTCCACTATTAGAATCTCCCGATCAGGTGGGGGCAGTCTCGTTGCCGTAAAGGGGGCGCCGACCGCTTCCGGACCGCAAGAAGGGGAGTGCGCAGGCGGCGTCTGGACCTCAAAGAAACGGGCCATCTTTCGGGAGCCCGTGCGCATGACAAAAATACTTCTCCGAACGGGATGGCAGCGAGTAAACATGCACACACACACTGTTCTGCAGCAAAAGGCTGCTTTTTCGGTAACTCAGTCGGTTTGCCGCCAACTATCCAAATTCCTGACAGTCTAGCCCAACACTATATGATATATCTCCTTGCAACATGGGGCTTTCCGGTAGTTTCCCGACATATCGACAGCTGTGCGTCCTTTTAGCTCTAGCCGAGCCACTTCATTCGTCCTGGAGCTACTGGGAATCGCCCTTTGTTAATCCCCAGTAATATACAGGACGCCTTACACACTGAGGGGCTCATCTTCGGTACCCTATCATTAAGGCCTTTGTGACTGGCCATAGGGTTTTCTTGGCAAAAATACTGGAATAAGTTGCCATTACCTTCTCTAGTAGATCACATTTTGTCAGAACTCTCTGCCGTGACCTGTCTGTCATGGGTGGCCTTACACAGCAGAGCTCACAATTTCATTGAGGTTCGCAAGCCCCTCAGCCACAACAAGGCAGCGATCCATGAAGGAGATCATGATAATGATCAGCACACACTGGTGCAAATAACAATAAAATAACGCGTCTCGGCACTATGAAACAGGAAAACATGAAGGCGGTTCACATACAATGGCGTAACTCCCCGGGACTGCGGTTTCGCATTAATCCTCCGCCATGTTTTCGCAGAGTTCTGCGTTGTTATTTCAGCAACGTTATGCAAACTGCTGCTTCAGAAACGGGTGAACACTCGTGTCTCCCCACAATAGCTGTACCTATATGTCCAGCGGCCAATAATTATTTCGTAACTCAGTGCTGGACGTTACAGCGCGAGCGAGTTTTCGCCTTCATACACGCAGGTAATCTTGCCTCTGCTGAATAATATTGTGTTGACGTAGTTCCAGCCTTTCATTAATCCTTCTCTTGTTTTGCGATCTCATGCGTTAAAGGTACATGCGCATGAGTTGAAGGAAGTTGTTATGTATCGTTTCATTTTTTTTCAGCGCTCACTACAGAGGAGGCTATGGCCCAGTGCCTGGTTTTCCTAGTCGCTGGCCAAGACACGGTGTCCACTGCAATCGCGCACACCCTCTACTTGCTCGCTCTTCACCCAGATGCGCAGGAAAAGCTGAGGAAAGAAGCAGACGAGTGCTTCGCCACTAATGTAAGTTCTCAAAACTCATGGTTTTTTTTATTGTACAATTGCTATTTTTGTTGACTTTTAGGCATTTTAATTATTTTTGGTTTTCAGCTTAAAGCCGCTAGAGAAAAATTATCATCATCATCAGCCTGACTATACCCACTGCAGGGCGAAGGCCTCTCCCATATTTCTCCACTTAGCCCGGTTCTGTGCTAGGTGCATCCACTGGACCCCTGCGAACTACTTAACCTCATCCGCCCACCTAACTTTCTGGTGCCCCCTGCTACGCTTTCCTTCCCTTGGAATCCAGTTTGTTACCCTGAGCGACCATCGGTTATCCTCTCCTCGCACTACATGTCCTGCCCATGCCCATTTCTTCTTCTTAATTTCCACTAGAATGTCGGTAACCTGAGTTATTTCTCTGACCCACTCTGCACGCTTCCTATCTCTTATTCTTACCCCTACCATTTTTCGTTCCATAGCCCTCTGGGTTGTCCTCAACTTAAGTAAAACTCTCTTGGTTAGCCTCCCCGTTTCAGCCCCATAGGTGAGTACAGGTAAGATGCAACTGTTATATACTTTCCTCTTTAGCGATACCGGTAAGCTGCTAGTCATAATCTGTGAGTGCTTGACAAATGCGCTCCATTCCAATCCTATTCTTCTTGTTATTTCCTTTTCATGGTCCGGATCTGCGGTTACTACCTGTCCTAAGAAGACATATTCGCCTACTACTTCCAGTACTTCGCTACCTAATGTAAACTGCTGTTCCTTTCCGAGGCTGTTGAACATTACCTTAGTCGTCTGCATATTGATTTTCAAGTCTACCTTTCTACTTTTCCTGTCTAGGTCACCAATCATTATTTGCAGTTCATCCCCCGAGTTGCTTAGAAAGGCAATGTCATCAGCAAATCGCAGATTACTGAGGTATTCTCCATCTACCCTTATTCCTAACTGCTCCCATTCCAAGTCTCTGAATACTTCCTCTAAGCAAGCTGTGAATAGTACTGGTGAGATTGTGTCTCCTTGCCTAACACCTTTCTTTATGGGAATTTCGTTAATTTCTTTATGCAGAACTATGGTTGCTGTGCGGCCACTATACATATCTTCCAGAACTTTCACGTACGGCTCGTCTACCTCCTGATTTCGCAATGCCTGCATCACCGCCGAGGTTTCAACTGAGTCAAATGCTTTTTCGTAATCAATGAATGCTATGTATAAGGGCTGGTTATATTACGAGCATTTTTCTATCACCTGATTGATGGCATGGATATGATCTATAGTAGAGTACCCTTTCCGAAAACCTGCTTGATCCTTTGCTTGATTGCAGTCTAAGGTTGCCCTGATTATATTAGCGATTACCTTAGTAAATACCTTATACGTAACAGACAGTAACCTGATTGGTCTAATTTTTAAGGTCCTTAGAGTCCCCTTTCTTATGGATGAGGATAATGTTTGCATTCTTCCATGGTTCCGGTACCGTCGATGACACCAGCCACTGCGTATACAGGGTGGCCAGCTTTTCTAACACGATATCCCCCCCGTCCTTCAGCAAATCTGTAGTTATCTGGTCCTCTCTAGCTGATTTCCCCCTTTTCATAGTTTCTAGTGCTTTCTTGACCTCGTCCTTCGTAACTGGTGGAACGTCCGACCGTTTTACCCTACCGCAAATCTCCTTACGGTCCTGACTACTTTGGCTACTGTAGAGATCTGTGTAGAACTCCTCGGCTACTTTTACTATCTTGTCCATATATTCGTGATGACGTTGCCCTCCTTGTCCCTTATCGCATACATCTGGTTTTTGCCTATGCCCAATTTCTTCTTTACCGCTTTAAGGCTTCCCCCTTCTTTACAGCATGCTCAATTTTCTCCACGTTATACTTCCTTATATCGGCCACCTTGCGCTTATTGATTATCTTTGATATCTCGGACAATTCAATCTGGCCTGTTGTATTGGAAGCTTTCATACTCTGGCGTTTCTTAATCAAATCTTTTGTCTCTTTAGACAGCTTACCGCTATCCTCTCTAGGTATCCTACCGCCTACTTCTACCGCACATTCAGTAATGATATCTCTGAAATTATTGTTCATTGCTTCTATGGTAATGTCGCCATTCTCGTTTAGAGCTGAATATCTATTCCGTAGCGAGATTCTGAACTCTTCTGCCCTCCCCCTAACCGCTGATTCGTTGATGGGTTTCTTTCTTAGTAATTTGTTGCGTTCCTTCTTCAGATTTAGGCTAATTCGGGACCTCACTATCCTGTGGTCACTGCATCGCACTTTCCCGATTACCTCTACATCTTGCATAATGGCGGGGGTTGAACAGATTATGAAGTCAATTTCATTTTTAGTCTCCCCGTTAGGACTTTTCCATGTCCATTTCCGGTTCTTCCGTTTGCTGAAGAAGGTATTCATGATTCTTAAGTTATTGCGCTCTTAGAGAAAAATCGCTTAGCTGAAATATGGGAGCTGGGATAAAGTGGAAACAGAGCTTCAATTGAAACTATTATTAGAGCAATGCACTTGCGGTGAATAATTACGTGTCTTGGTCTGTGCGCAAATCCTTCAAAATTCCTTCGTATACGGCGTAAAATTTCAATTCAAGAAAAAATATTTTCATTTTTATTCTTCTCAGAACACATACAGCCACAAAAACCTAACTGATGGCGCTACTAAAATTGTTCTAAAGAATCGACGGGTTTAAATGTGAGATACATTCTCCTCTGTTTTGGGCAAAATCTAAATCGCTAGCACCCAACCACTATGTGCAGTCCCTGAACTGCGATCGGGTCTGAGCTGTCGTTCACAGCCACGCTATTGGTGGATATAGAGTACGATATTTTTGTATGGTTGCATTAGACAGTTCGACTTCCATATCTGTGCGTTTGACGATTAGTATCCAGAAATGAGGATGCTAAGAATACAGTTGAAGTGGTCTGTAATCGTCTTTCTATATGATATAAATGGCCGCATATAGGCCATATATTCAGGGAAGGATCATATGATTTATATCTACCGTTATGCCCTGTAATTTGTTCCATATGCCTTACAGCGTTATTGTTTTTTGTCCACGTGTTATACTTTATAAGAGCGCATAATGTGCAAGGTACTGAAATGAGAGGGTAAAACGCCTGTCACAAGAAAACGTTTGATCCTCATTGAACTCTATCTGCATTGAGTTGAATGCAGATCGAGGTTGTCACACGACAACTTCCAAGTGGAATCGGGGCTGAGCTAAAAGTGAATGAATGTCATAAAACCGCAAACATTAAAACAGAAATGTATTTAAAGGCGTGACAGCATATCGTTAGAACATTCATCATCATCATCAGCCTGACTATACCCACTGCAGGGCGAAGGCCTCTCCCATATTTCTCCACTTATCCCGGTTCTGTGCTAGCTGCATCCACTTGACCCCTGCGAACTTCTTAGTCTCATCCGCCCACCTAACTTTCTGCTGCCCCCTGCCACGCTTTCCTTCCCTCGGAAGAACTCTCGTTAGAACATTATGCTTGTTTATATTAAGATATTTCTGCCCCGCCCGGGTGGCGCAGTGGTTACGGCGCTCGACTACTGTTCCCAAGGACGCGGGATCGAATCCCGGCCTCGGCGGCCGCTTTTTGCAGGTGGCCCAAAGCAAGAAGGCGCCCGTGTGCTGTGCGATGTCAGTGCACGTTAAAGAGCCCCAGGTGGTCAAAATTTCCGGCGTCCTCCACTACGGCATGTCTCATAGCCTGAGTCGCTTTGGGACGTTAAACCTCGCAAACCAAACCAAACCACTAAGATATTTTTATGCTTGGTAGTAGACAGAGCATTTGGCATCACCTAAAGCACATGAAGGGAACTTCCCAATGGTAATTCAAAATGCTTGTGTAGCGCTGGATGCTTCAATCCTTCTTGAAAACGTCAATGCTGATCGAGCATCGAAAGTGTTCCTGTGAAATGACGAAAGAATTGAATGACGAAAGAAAAAGCCGTGCCCCTGACAGATAGTAGCCAGCAGGTTAGATGGCCGTGCCCTGAGTGGCCTTTGGGTTGTCTAACGCGCCGCGACCACATGATGCGAGCTAGTTGGCAGAATCTGGCAACTAGGGTTGTGCTTTTAAGATGAAAATTGAGCACTCCCTTACCCTTGGAGTCCGAGGCACACACGCTAGTCCTAAGCCTTGCAGGCAAAGCCGTACGCCGTAGTTATAGTGTGATTTTACATCATTGTAAGGTGACCTTTCAAACAATTTTACATCATACACCTGTACACTAAGAAGTATGCGTGATATAGGAATGACAACAATTAAGTGGTTATTGACAACACTAATAGCAAAGTCCATGCCCACAAAGGAGGATCTACAAATGAAGCTGGGGAAGGAATCCATAAAATATGTTACATCGTACCCTTCGACGCAGAGCTGAAGTGTCCTCTACTCTTCCGTCCCTGATAATGCGTTCCATTCATAGTTATGGTGCTTTGCGTGCGCACGTGTCTTCACTGCGTTTGCCATTGGTCTGCTTTAGACAAAAATCCGCCCATACCACACATTTGACGAGCAAAAACGAGTGCGCTTTTAACAATTACAGGATTGCACCTAACTTATCTTAAGATCTTCCTCTACTTCGCATCCTTTTTAAACAAGGCACATACCTACCATTTCTTACCCTTCAAGTCCTTCATCTTCCTTCTTCCTCTACTGTATACCTCTTCGTTTCGTCCTTATTTTGCTTGATAATGTACTCCTTAAAATTTCCTCACTTTCTTTTTCTTGGGCTTCGTTGTCAGAACCTGTTACGACGTTCTTACCGAGATGAATAATTGGCTCAGAAACCATTTTGCGACGTCCCGCCGGTGTGGCGCAGTGTTTTCACAACTTCTACGATGCTTTCGTAGTCTACAAAAAACATCGCGACATCATCGGCATAAGCCAAAAGCTTCACTTCTGCTTGATGCAGCTTGAAGCCCAGCAGTTTCTCATGCTTGATAATGCTTAAACATAAAGGTTCAAAATAGATACAAAAGAGAAGAGGTGAAAGGGGGCAACCTTGACGAACTGAGCGTTGGACAGCAATACTGTCACCGACAAATTTTTGTTCACAATTAGCCTAGTTGTACAAGCACTGTAAGCCATAGCCACTCCTTCTCTGATGACGCATCCGGCCTTGACATAGTCTAATATACACAAAAGCAAGTCGTGGGGCACTCTATCAAAATCCTTTTCAAGACCTATTTGGAGCATTGCTACTCCAAGTCCACCAGCATCGCAACATTCAAAAATGGCACTCGCGATGCGAATGATCGTAAAAATGGACCTGTCTTTAATACCGCATGTTTGGTGGTCTCCAACAATCTCTTTAATAACTGTTCGCAGTCTTTTAGCTAGTATTTTCACAAGAATTGTATAGTCGACATCGGTTAAACTAATTGGCCGGTAAGAGGTAACACTGCGGTATTTACCTCGGTCCTCCGTTTTGGGAATTAGCACAGTATGAGAAGATGCAAAGGACGGCGGCAGCACATTAAGCTCATATGCCTCATTATACACTTTTTCCAGTACCGGTGAGAGAAAATCCTGGAAAGCTTTATAAAATGCGGCGCTAAGTCCATCCGGCCGAGGCGATTTGCCGGGGTTCAAATTCCCAATAGCGCATTTCATTTCGTCCTCCGTGATGGGGGTCTCTAGCACACGTGTCGTCTTTTCGTCGAGTTGTGGCATTAAAGGTAAATAAACTCTCTTGAAACTCTCGATATCAACTGCACGCCGTGCGAACTGCTGACGATAATGCTCGAAGAAAGCTTGCTGGATTTCTTTCTTTTCGTTGGTAATGGTCCCTTGGTATTCAATTTCATCTATCTGATTCCTTCGAGCGTGCCACTTTTCTGTGCCTAACGCCCTTTTAGTCGGACCTTCCCCCCTTATCAGCCGTTCGGCTCTAGCTCTGACAAGGGCACCGCGATATCGGTCAGCGTCGAGTAGTTCAAGCTTGCCCTTAAGGGCTCGTATGTGTCTATGAACAAACCGGGGTTATTGCTTTCCACATCGATTAGACGCTGTAGATTCACGTGAAGGGACCTTTCTTCGGCCCTTTCTTGTCTGGCTATAGCGCTCGATCTTTCCAATGCTGTCATTTTGACATTCTGTTTAAAAACCTCCCATTTAGCCCCTAACTTTGTTTCGCCTTTGTCATTCATATTTGCTATATGCCTTTCAACGTCGGTTTGGAAACTGTCATCAGATAATAATTTTGAGTTTAACTTCCATATTTGCCAGTCAAATCCTTGACTTTTAGTTTTGTTCCCAGCGATAGTGACGGTGACCAAGCAGTGATCGCTGAACGATACTGGCTTAACGTGGTATTCGTGGCATACAGGCACCAGATCAAGAGATATGTACATCCTATCGAGTCGAGCGTGGCTAGAAGCCTGGAAGCGGCAGTGCTGTTAACTGGGGCAAGTGCCTGGCCTTCTGGCACGGTGACTGGCCAGCGACACCAGGCATTTTTGCTAACATGAAATTTGTTACCAACACTGTCAGCTACCTTGGTGCCCCTCTAGAATCGTATCGGGACAGTGACCCATACTGGAAAAACCAAGTCGGTAAATTGAAAGATAGAGTGGACAAATGGAATGGATGGCAGTGGTCGGTGTTTGCTAAGGCCACGATTTGTAATTTGTTTTTACTGACAAAAGTTTGGTATGTGCTTCAAGTGTTATATTGTTCAAGAGCTAATGTCCAAAAGATGCATCGTATCTTTGCCGTTTTTGTGTGGGGGTCTTCGTGGGAACGGACAAGTCGGACAAATCTCTTCCGCCGGGTGAAGGACGGCGGGCTTGGTTTGGCACATCTGTTTCTGCGCCAGTTAGTCAATCGTTTCATGTTTTTGAGGAATGTGAAAAATCCATTTCTTCGTATGGTCTGTCAATTACGCCTGGGTCAAGCTCTCCCGGGAATTGTCGTTTCTTCTGACCGCATGTCAGGAGGTGTCCACGGGTATCTAAGGGAAGTGGTCTTGGCGTACAGGCTCTTGATGGTGCGGTTTACTTTTGACTATTTGTGGAGTGTAAACCGGAAAAAAACTGTATAAAGACTTGTGCGATGTGGTGCTTCCAGAACCGTTGTACAGAGTTGTGTACTCGTCCACAGGGGGCAAAAATGTTCTTAAAAGAGTGAAGAGGATGATGGTGCCGGCAGGGGTGAAAACGTTCTTTTTTAAGCTGCACACTGGAACATTGGAGGTAAAGAAATTGAAGGAACAGAAAGGGCTTTTTGCACCCTGGGGTGTCCACTGCATAATATGCAGGAAAGATGAGACGATTGAACACGTGTTTCTCGAATGCTGGGATGCCGTATTTTTATGGGGACGTGCTCCAGAGGACGCTTAAAAAGGAACTACCCATAAGCCCACATGGTATCCCATTCTTGCCAGTAGAAGCGAACAATGATACACCGTTGGATCTTTTGATGCTACTGGCTCTCCACGGCATATGGAAAAGCAGAATGGCTGTAGAGCACGGTGATGTCGATGCACGTTCAGCGAGACAGCTCTTCAGAGAGAGCATACGGGCATATATGGACGAACAGAAAGCTTTAAAACTAGAGCCAGAATGGTTAGTTAGTTTTGAAGGGTTGTCACATATGAGGGATTTTTAATCCGACAACTTCAGCTAAGGAAGGCTGAAGCTTTAAGTCAATGCTTGATCTTTTGTCATGTTATTGATGTCAAATATGTCTTTTTTTCTGTACGTCCTCGGTCAGGAAATAAAGAAAAAAAAAGCCGGTGTGGCGCAGTTGTTAGGGCACTCGACTACTGTGTCCAAGGATACGGGATCGAATTCCTGCCTATATGGTCGCTTTTTCTTGGAGGCGAAAGTCAAGGCGCCCGTGTGCTGTGCAATGTCAGTGCACGTACAAATTTACAAGGGTTCAACGCTGCAGAACCAAATATTGAGCGAAAGCATTAGCAGCGCGTGACCTAGTGTTCTTCTTCTCCTTTTTCTTCTTCCTGAGCCCACCCCCTCTTTAACCAAACCGTATGAACGTGTCTTAGTGGCCTATAGGAGTAACGTGAATGCCAGGGTTCTAGCAGGCTGATTCTGACATAACCGCCCCATGTGAAACGAGAGACCCAAGCTGACAGCTCCTGCCCATCTCTCGCTTTTGTGTCACGTGGAGTTGGACCTCACGCGCTGCGCCGTGGCTGCGACTGTGCTACGCCGACCCTTTGAGTTGGTAGCCCAGCTGTCACCCTAGTGTCCCGTTGGATGTGACAACACAGCGTCACGTGGGTAAGACGTGGCTACCGGCCGCACTACCCTGAAGGTTCGAAACCTAGAGTAGTATTGTTTTCGCAATGAAAACAGGTGGTCTAAATTACTCCTGAGCCCTCCACAACGGCACCTCTGATAGCCTGAGTCACTCTGGGACATTAGACCATATAAATCAAAGCAAACAATTCTGCTGTCTCGCAGAGACTTCTAGCGGAATGTCGCGGACACATCTTGCAGACGTGAGATCCTCGCCATGAACCTAGAAAGATTCTAGATTTGAAAACTGGAACGAGGAATATCTCGTGCAGCGTTGAAATGAACGCGAGCGTTGGAAGTACTAGCTTCGCCTGAAATAAATCACACACACTATGATTTTATGAACCACGAAAGAAAAACGATTTTCCAACTTTACGAAGAGATATATCATATTGTTATATTGGGGTGTACCTACGTTGATATCACGGTGACAGTTGCTAAAGGTAACCTTCCGCGGACTTCTCAGCATAAACTGACCTCACACATGACGTTACAGGATGAGGGTGCTAGCACGAGCGGCACTAGAGTTGCCTCTCGCGCATTCTGTCAGAAAAGAACATGTTATTAAGGGGTATCCAGTAATATATTCATAACCGACCTGCACTAGCACGATGTCGTGTCATAAACTGTTAAACGTCAAGTGCGCTTTTTTCACTGATCTGCACTCGTGTCATAAGTTGCGACTTATTTTAACTGCGTTTGTTTAACAGTTAGAATTTTCGTGTTTCCTTTTACAGGGTGATCATCCCGGCCTGGACGTTGTAACGAAGCTCAGCTACTTGAACTGCGTTGTGTCCGAGTCTCTTCGCATATATCCCCCGGCTGCACGGTAAGGCTTTTTTCAGCGCTGCTATATATGAGCACTACAGAGCACTTTACCCATGCTGTGTTGCCAAACTCAGCGACCGATTTCTTTTAAGTCGTGAAAGTTATGTATCTACGTGCGCGCATGAAAGTACGTGTGTATTCTGGCACTTAACCCTTTGTATTGTCTTCTGCTATCGACGTGTTATTCCAAAGAGTTCCTGTCAAAAGCCACACTTCAATGCTAGCATCAAGTATGTTCAAAAATGCTCTCATACAGACGACAGTGCCGCTTTCATTGTGCCTTTATTGTCTTAGTGCTTTCGGGTTTCACCGTGCGGGAGCATCTGAGATATCCTGCCTGTGTAGTTGAACGCCCGGTTCAGTGCTTCCCTTGCATATTCAGTCATTTTATTCCAACTCCGAGCTACGCTGAAGACGCGCCTGTTCGTTATTGGGCGCACTTTATTTCTTGGTGCCAAAACATGTATTTATAAAAAGAGAAAAAGGATGAGGTGTTAAAAAAAATGCGTTATATAACTCAGTCTTACTCCAGCAAGTGCTTGTTTTTTGAAGGATTTAGGAAATAGCATTGCTTGCAGACAGTCGACAAGGATAATTAATAGAAACTACAGGGCTCAAATGAATTTATTTACGAAAGCTGCTGTCGTAACGTGTTCTACTGTGACAGACATTCGGCATGCAAAACAAGGCGATAATCACGCATAATGTTCTCCAAAGATTGAACGAGGCAAGAATGGTATGAAACGCCACATACCTTTTTATTTT